>PVHP010032059.1:0-20532 GCA_004024765.1 Zapus hudsonius | reverse complement strand
AAAATGACATAATGAAATTTAAAGAAAAATGGTCGGACTTGGAACAGATCATTGTTAGCAAACTTACACAAGAGCAGAAAGCCAAGTGCCACACATTTTCCCTCATATGTGGTTCCTAACCATGTTAAACCAGAACATGAAGAAAATCCATCAATAAATGGAGTTTGTAAAAGGGAATGGAATGACTGGTTGGGGGGGGGGGTGATGTGAGGGTGAAGGGGAATGGGATGGTGAGAGGAACTCATATAGTAAACTAAACTAATAATGAAGTGACACCACAAAACCTTAGCTTTTATACAGTAAGCTCCTGAAGAAGCAGAGGGTACCACCTGGTACAAAGAGCCATCGACAGAATGGGAGGAAGCCTAACCTGAAGAATAATTGCTCAAGCTTGCATCTCCTTGTCCCAGTCATTGGTTCCTTCCCACAATTATCTGTTGATCAAAGAGACTCATGAGGTCCCCAAAACGTGAACGACTTCTGTCAAAGCTTTTGAATACCTGTCCCAGGCCTAAGGTAAGACCCTATTGCTACAGAAATCACAAAATGTCATCAAACAACACCAAGAGATACTTCTAGTTCCAGAATGGTAACCAGCTCCCAGATGGTAGCATGTGTAGCACTGGAAGGTGTTGCATGAGCTGTCTTGGGAAATTTGTCAATGATATTTGGAGAAAGCAGAGACCACTGACATATAATATAGACAGTTATCACAAGAATGCTGAACACACAGCTATATGGAAGAGACCAGCAAGTTAAGAAATGCTCATTTGTGCAATAGTGGCACTAAACCAAGAAAGGTAGTCAAAGGCTTACTGATTGGCTAAGAGATCTGCTTAGTGATAAAGAACCCTTAAGTGGAACTTGATTCCAGGGCATAATCCTATGGGGACCAAGATTTTGGGCTCCTAGGGGAAATTCCCACTAGCAGAAAGCTACAGAGAGGCTACACCCATTAGGAGCTAGCCAAATAGCAATGTTATCTCATATAACCTATATTGATCTCACTCTCCAACAGAGATTCTGATTTTATTTTTCAGAAGGCAGTGAGAGAGCCAGGGATGACTCAATTCCACTAACAAGTCATTGGATGAAGGCTGACATCCTGGCAGGAGACAAACCACACCTAACTTTCACATAGGGTCCAAATGAAACCTACAAGAAAATGATGAGACAAACAGAAGACCAATCACCACAGCAAGTCTGAGAACCCATGAAAAGTCAATGGAGACAGACACCAAAGATGCCCAATACAACCCAGGGCAAAGATCCAGAGATACTTAAGATCTCAACAACAAAGCAGAATCAAAACTCACCCACTATGACTCAGGGAACTGAATGGAAGAGGGGGTGGAAAGAATGTAAGAGCCATGGTGGGGGAGAATATCCAGAGGCATTGCCTCCCTCAGCAACAATACACAAGGCTAAAGGAAAAAAAAAAGAAGAATGAACAACTGGCTACCTCTGGTGCAGTTCATAACCCCTTATCCTATGGACAGATCCAGAATGCAAACCAAGGAAGTACCCCAGTGGGTAGGAGACAGATATGGGGACACATTTGCAAGATTTTCTCATACAATGTATACAGTTATTCATAATAAAGATATTAAAAAAGATCAAGAGACATAAGCCTGACAAACTTTTGAAATATAAAGAGGAGATGAAGCCTTAGGAGTATAATCTGCATTTATGACAATTCCTGCAGGTACCCAAGTATATTTGGTTTTCCTGGATGAGAGCTTGGTACAGAAATCAGACTCTAACATTTTTAGATAGATAAATGACAGATGAGATGGCTGGGCATCAAACTGAGGAGACTAATAAGAACTCTCCCTCCCCAACTCCCTGTTGCTGATGCATCATATACCATATGTGGAAAACAATTCTTTTACTTACCTGAGCCATCTTGACAGTTCAGAATCCTGCTGCTCACTGTGATTTTCAAGTTTTGGAAATCCCACTGGCACTGGTATGTACCATATGTTAAGAATCACTCCATCAAACAAGGAGAGGGGATTCCTTTCCTCTAGCTTTAGGAAGCTTTCATGTGTGTTGCCAAAACAAATCTAGAAGTCGCTTTGACATTCTTTACTTCATTTTCCTTTAATTTATAGAACTGTGAGGGGGAAGTAATGTATTTAACACTTGTTTTGACAGTAATTCATTTCAAGCAAATCTTCCTTATTTCTTTACCTTAGTTGTGGCTTTAAAACTACAAGGTAAAGAGACATTAATCATAATAATCTCCTCCTTGTAAAGAGAAAAATATACCCGAAGAGCGAGTATTCACCTTGCCAAGTGTGTCTGACCATTGCAGGAGCATAGGGAATGATATTTACCCTATGATAAAGATCACAGCTACCCAAGTACCAGAAATGACATGTCCTGAGGAAAGTCTACATCTGGAAGTCCTAATTATTAGGTGTGTGGTATGAGGTATATTCAATCTGGGGTTTGGGTTTTCATTAGGTACCAGAAATATGAATAAGATGACCATTGCCGGTATCTATCATAGATAGACACTTGTATAAGAGCAAGTCAGGTTGTCTGGGATAGGTATGGTTGTGGTTTGAGTATAGAATGTCCCCCCATAAACTCAAGTATTAGTGGTTGTGATGGTTAGGTTTTTTTGTCAACTTGATATTTTTAATTATTTTGGGTGATTCTCTGAGGATGTTTACATGAAGGCAGGCTCTCTATAGGGGGCAGGATTTAAGGAAGGTCTGGAGAGCAAGCAATTAACATCACTTCCTGAGTAGGACAGTAGAGGAAAGAAATTCCAAAGACTCAGGAAGCCATTAAGTCCGGAATAGGGTTGCAAGATCCCACCCTAAAGCTATATAAAGGAGGAGAAAAATCTCCTCTCAACTTCGCTGCCTGCCTCCCTGTCTACCTGTCTGCTGGTGCTTGTCCTTGTCGTGCATTTCTTTGTCAGCATTGAAACAGAGCATCCTCAGCCTTCCAGCCTGGAATGAAGATCAACAGCTCCCCAGGAAGCATTTAGGTCTTCAGTGCTGGATTGGGACTGCTCAGGCATCCAGCCATGTGGACTGAGCAGTGACTGGTTCCTTGACCTTGGGCTTGCAGACTGCTATTGTGGGACTGCTGTGAGCTAATCCAATAAACCAAATGGACCAAATTTGTGATAATTTGTTAGAGAAGTCATAGTAAACACAATTGAGTTGTAACAGGTATCAGAAAAGTTTTTCATGAAGATACTTAATAGAAATAGGTAAAAATAGAAGACTGAAATAAGCATTCAGGGAAAGCAACAGCAGGTAGAATTTTTACCATTCCTGAACCCAAAGAAGCAAAAAAAAAAAAAAAAAAAAAAAAAAAAAAAAAAAAAAAAAAAAAAAAGAAGAGAGTCTTACCTTTAAGGGAACAAAGTTGAGTACAGACACTATGGATTAGGAATAGGGAGAGAAATGCACAGCAGCCCTCAAGAGAGGCAGGTTCAGGGCCAGAGCAGGACAGAGGCTAGAGCACAAATAGAGATGTGCTGGCCCCCTTTGGTTCTCCTCCTTCAGTCTTGCTCATTTATCACGCTGTCCCAATCCAAACTGAGATAGACAGCAGGGAACCTTAGGGCTGTACCTCATCAAAGTCAGCTCTCCAGTGGGAAGGAGGTGAGGACAGAGTGGGGAAGAGAAATATGGAGGATGAGTAGGAGAAATCAAATGGAGAAAAGACTTTATAACAGTCACCTTTTAAAAAATATGTATAATGGAGAAAAGAAAAGCATAACGATCTCTGGAGACTATTACAGGAACTATTTTAATTCTAGCTGTCTGTAGTTTCCTGAAATATTATATGGAAACGTATTTCTTGTTTCTAAATTTCAGATTAATCTACAGTGAAAGAGATTGCCTCTATGAAGTTTAAAGAACTTCAGTAAGCCTCGTCAATCAAACAAATGAAAGAAAACTGGAGTTTTTTTAAGCACTCATAAGAACTTTTTAAAATATAATTTCTCAAGAAAACCTTATAACAAGTATGTAATTCAAATATTATTGTATCATATTACATGGAATTAAACTGAAAAACTGAGAATTTGGGTATAATTTCATAGCTAATACACAGTGAAGCTGAGTTCCAAATGATTTTCATCCGCTACCAAAATGCTTTTATTATTCTTTTCTGATTGCTTAGTTGTATCTAATATTGAACCATTGAGGTGTTTCTGCCCCATGTTAATTTTACCTACAAACTAGAGAACATAAATAAAAGTTCTGGAGATTAAAAAAAAATCCAGTTTTGAGGAGAGGTTCTATTTTATTATCATCTGTCTGCTTCAAAACGCTTCCCATTTACATGTGGAATAGGAAGATTTCATTAATATGGTCCAATTAACAGATTTACTATACTGCTTTAAGCAATTAGAAAGCCGGAAAAGTGTAATTGATAAATGTTTTCAGATATTGGAAACCAGCAGTTCATCAGTGTGATTGTTGAAAACTAGTAAAAAATAAAACCAGCAATATTTGATACATGACATAGGTCTTTTGTGCAAAAAAAAACTTAAAGTAAATGTAACAATATTGAAAAGTAGAGACCAATATCTTAGTAGAAGTTACATAAAAATTGAAAATTTCTGGACTTTCCCATTTAAACATGAATTCCCTTCACTTTGCTTGTAATGGGAAAAGTCTTCCAAAATGTGCTTTTTTTAGGGGATTATAAAATGATAAAATGATTCCTGCACAAAATATTTTAGCATGAATAGCAAACTTTGCCACTCAAGATCATTCTCCTCTGTCCTTCATTTTCTATACTACTTGTTCAACCTGGTCCTTACCACAGAATTTGGGAACTGGAGAGAAAAAGTTCAAGTAAGGCTGGGGGGAGGGGATAGGTCAATCAATAAAGTGCTTGAGTTTGGGCCCGAGTACCCACATAAAATATGCAAAGAATGGCAATGTTGTGTTTGTAATTCCAACATTGTGAAGACGGAAACCAAAGAATGACCAGGGCTCTCTGAAAGAGCCGGTCTGGCCTAATTGGCAAGCTCCAGGACAATGAGAGATCCTGGCTCAAGGAAAGGTGGCAACACTCCAGCGGATGGCACTCAAAGTCCTCTTCTGGCATCCACATGTACACACATGCATGTGTATATGTGAACACACATTTATATATGTACACACATGCATATATGTACACAAACATGTGTACATGTAAACACATGCATACATGCATGCACACATGCATACATCCACACACATGCATACATGACATGCATGCATAAATGTACACACATGAATACATGTACACATGCATGCATATATGTAAACAAACATGTGTAAATGTAAACACATGCATATATGCAAGTACGTATGCATACATGCACACCCATAAATACATGACATGCATGCATACATGTACACATGTATGCACATATGTAAGCGCATATGCATGCATGTACACATGCATGCATGTGCACACATGCATATATATATATGTCTATATATATTTGAACTCATATACACACGAACATATATACAAACACTGAATAATAAAAAGTAAAATAAAAGTAATTTTCACTCTATACTCATCTTTGTCATAGTAATATTTCACTTCCCTCCCTCCCTTCTATCCTTCCTTCTTTCTTCTATCTTCCTGCTTTTCTTTCTTCTCTCTCTCTTTCTCTTTAGCTCCCTCCTCTTAGCGATAAAGAACATTTTTTGTGTGTTTTTAAAGAGCCCTCCTGGGCTGGTGAGATGGCTCAGCAGTTAAGGCACTTGCCTCCAGTGCCTAAGGCCCTGGGTTGAATTCCCCAGTACCCACATAAGCCAGACCCACAAGGTGGTGGCCCTGATGCTCGCTCTCTCTCTCTCTCTCTCTCTCTCTCTCTCTCTCTCTCTCTTTCTCTCTCTCTCTCTCTCTCCTTGAAAATGAATAAATAAAATATTTAAAAAAAAGATCCCTCCTGATTCTCCATGGTACGCCTACGTTCTAACCCAACCTCCACTAACCAGGAGCAGCAGCATGGGTAACTTATTTATTGGCTATCTTTATCTCACATATATTACAAAGGCAAAATGGCTCATTGTGGATCTAGGTGTCTCTATTAAAAATCAAGGTGCAAAATACCATACATTCTAGACCATTACACAGTTCTCTGCCTATCCTTCCTCACTTTTAGTTAATAAGAACCCCCTTGAAATAATAAATTCAGTTATTCTAACCAGAAGTGGGAAAGTCATTGTAGGAAGAAAAGACTAATAAACAGGTATTTATCATCTTGACTCTCTTTCCTTGGAGATTTTTTTGTTGCTGTCCTGCTGCCATTGTATATTGGCCTCAGGGTTTACTTCAATCCTTTTTAATACTTTGATTGAAACCAAGCCAAATCCCTCTTCTTGATTCCTCTTAGTACAGCTAATACTGGCTGGAGTTTTCTAAAAGACTTCTCTAAGCACAAAGGGATTATAGAAGTGAAATAAGCAAAATGACTCCAATAACTCTAAACCACTCTGCGTGTAAATCGTAGGATTCTGCACTGATGCTGTACAGCTATTTTCTAGGAATGAAACCCTCTGTGTTGGCTTTCACCCAGACGTTGGCTCAGCTCCTATTTCGTATATAACGCACATCTATGAAGACACTCTTAAACACTTTGGTCCCTTCTCAGTCAAGGACTCCAAACAGGGGCATAAGCTTACCCTATCTCTGTAGATCTTGCCGTTCTGAATTCCCCATCTGAGAATCTAGCGTCTTTGCAAATTAAATACAAGGCATGGTGTCTCTTTTGATTTGTTTTTTTTTTTGATTCCCCAAAAGTACAGTAAGAAAACAAAGATTCAATTTCATCTTGTCCTGTCATCCTGTGGTTCCCTCCATCCTTTTTCTGAACAAGTTACAGGAGCTAGAAGTCTTCATTCCCAAGGGGGAAACTCTTCCTCCATAGGTAGCCATAAAACTTTAAAATATTACTCACTGACCTATCTCCTGTGAAACAGATGCTCATAAAAAGTTAAAGATATCCTTCCAAAGGGGTCCTGCCTTGTACCCAGTAAGAAAATTGCTACAAATGAGGACTTGGTCTACCTCACTCTGTGCATTTCATTACTTTGCATCCTTTTCATCCAAACCCATTTCCCTAGCCTTTCCTTGCTTCACTGAATAAAAGAAAATATTTTAAAATATTTTATAATATTATAAATAGAATAAAAGTGGACACAAAACCCAGAGGCTTGGGCTTGGATTCTTCACTCTGAAGGCTCCAATGTCAGAAAAAAAAATCTGTGAACAAATAAAGGTGTTCTTCTTCACTGTTATTACTCTGACGTTTTTGCTCTCTCTCTCTCTCTCTCTCTCTCTCTCTCTCTCTCTCTCTCTCTCTCTCTCTCTCTCTCTCATAGTGTGGTATATGTGACATACAGTGTTCAAATTTGGTGTACAGGTGTGTATGTCACATGTGTGCGGAAGCAGAAGCTAGAGGAGAATATTTGTTGTCCTCTTATGAGTCCTGGGCTTATTTCTTGAGATGAGGCCTCTCAAACTGGACCTGCTATCCACTAGTGAGCCCCATACATTCTCTGGTCTCCATCCCCTGTGCACTAGGGTAACACATTTGTGTGGCTATGTCCAGCTTCTTATGTGGGTTCTGAGACATTACTGAACCTGCCAGTTTCCAGACTGAGAGGCCTGAGAAGGCCTCATGCTTAAGCACTCTCTAACTGTGAGTCACCTCAAACCCTGTCTTGTTATAGGGGTGTCAGTCTTAACCCCTTTTAACAGATGAGGATAAGGAATCACCCTTTCTATGCCTATAGTTTTTAATCTAGAAGATATAGAAATGTATTCCCAACACAGTACCCATGATATACCTTTGATTGTAGCTTCACATCTATGTAGGAAGCATTTGAATTATATAACAGAATCACTGTCTGTTCCTTACAAGGACCTCTGTGCACAAAAGATGAGTCTATAAATATTGCCTAAAAGGAAGTTGAAGATTCCCATTCTCACATGTTTGATTCCCTTCTCAAATCAATTGAAAACTGTCCTTTCTAAGTTGGTTTCTATCTGTTGTCTGCTCCTGTGTTTGTAATTTCAACAGAAGAGCTGTAAGAATTTTAGATAATGCCAGGTCAAATACAGGCTTAAATTCTATAAAACCAAGAAAATAAAAATGGAGTGCCAAACAGAAGGTCATTTGAATCTGCCTTTTGGCATTCTGTTATCACTGCTGTCAAAGCCATTGAGCCCTGGAAAAGCATAAATATGACCCTGATTATTAAGATGTTGAAAGTCAAGGAAGAAGCTTGTGGGTAAGACAGAATCTTCAAATCCCTGAGAGGAAATCTCTAAATTCTAGACAGCAGCCCCCACCTTGTATTCTCAATATTGCTTTGAGCTCTCTGGTGTCTATGGACTTTTTTATAAACATGGGAATATCAAGAGGGTGCTGATGGATGAAATTCTTTGCTGGGAAAAGTTTTTTACATAGGCACTAGTAAAGATCAAAGAATCATGGGTCCAGTTAGGGCATGGGATTGAATGGAAATCTTCCTGAATTCCATTAGGATGTGTATCCTCTAACATGAAGACAGTGTTAAAGAATTCTTTGGTAATGGTATAATCATGAGTTTCATACAAACAAAAAGGAATTATTATTGTTGCAGTTCCATTCTTATTGCTGGAGAAAACACCTAACCAAAATCAGAATATGGAAGGAAAGGGCTTATTTTTGCTTATATTCTTGAGGGGTCACTTCATCATGGTATGGCAGAGCAGATCCGGGGGGATCACATCTTGCCACATCAGCTGGCAGGAAGTAGCAAGTGAGTGAACTAGCTCCCACAGAGGGGATGTGGGCTCTAACACTCCAAAGCCAATTTCCAGCAACATACCTCCTCCAACAAGGCTCTACTTCCAGAATGCCACTCATTATTGGGATTGAGTATGAGGCTTAATCATGAACACATGAGGCAATGGGGGACATTTCACATTGAAACTACTATATTATCATGCAATTCACCTAACTCATTAATTAATGGCTGGGCCAGTCAGGTGATAGAATAAGTTCAAAAGAGAATGCAGAGTAGACTACAGACAGAGTCATATAAGAAACACTGAGATGAATTTACAGTAGAATTAAAATGTATGAAGACAACAATCAGTGCTTTTATAGCAATCAGAAACAATACATTGCATTCCTATGGACCAGAATTAAATCCATTCCTTTCAGTTTTCTACCACTTATAGAGTTGTAAATTAGCTGAAAAAAATAGGCATGTAGTTATAAACTAGAACACTGTATAATGCAGATCATTGATAATTTTTCTGTCCTTTTTCTTTTGTTATCACTACTACTATTATTATTATTATTAATTATTTGCTCTTTAAATTCTTTTCAGTTCTTCCCTGATGAAGTAAATAATTTTTTGATGTCACCAATTAATTTCCAATGAAAAATGTTGATTGATACTTAAGTGATCATTGGATTTGCCTTACTACAGGTCAAATCAGATAATGGGCATAGTGTATAAGAATTGGAGTATGTTCTTTAATTTAGGTACCAGATGTAAGGCAGAAATTTATTGATTTCTTGTAATCAACATATCCCTATACACAAAAAAAACTGTGATCAAATTTATCTTTCCCCAACATTCCCATATTTAAAATACCCCATCATCTCCTTCAAATATCCCCCCCCAGAATATTAAACTTTCAAGATTAAACTGTTTTAGCATCTTTAAAGGATCATTAAAAGGTCCCTCCATACAGTTACCATTCAATATCACAAACTTTTTTTAAATTAAAGGCAAATGAAAAGATGATGGTTGAGAAATAGAGCTAGGAAAATAAAAAAAGGCCAAAAGGTTTTTTTTTGGGGGGGGGACCCAAGGCTTTTACAGATAAATTAATGAGATCTTTAGCCTCCAAAACATTTAAAGCTCCAAAAACAAATTAGTTTTTTAAAGCCCTTTTGCTCTAGATAACAGCTTGAAACTCCCACTTTAACATTTTTATTGTATGGTTTTTTTATCTTATATAATCAATGTAGTATTTAATGCAGTGTGGCATGTAAAGTGATGAAGGCCAGTGGAGGCATTAAGAATGCAAGACCTTATTTGCATTTACACTAATGATTTTATAATGGGGGTTTTATTATATTAATAATGACTACTGGGAGTCAAAAATTTTTTTAAAAAGAAGAGAGAAAAATTCTAAGAAGCTCTATTCGTTAGAAAAAACAGCTGTTACCAGATTTGTTGACATAGGAGGTTGTATGCACAAAGGGAAGCAGAAAGCCTTTATGATGATTAATCATTACAGGTTTGATATGCTTTGTAGTAATTACCAAATCAATTTCCTTATGATTGCTGGGCTTTAGGTGCTTTTTTTTCTTCCTTTTTCTCCCCATAGCATGAAATTCAAATGAAGTTTTTATATAGCTACAGCCTCAGCACTTTCAATGGTTGGCATACAAGGTCAAGTGAATCGCTTGGCATTCCTCTATTCACCCACCCACAACTGGTATAGTAGCAAATCTCAGTTCATAACTCATTTTTCTGCTCTTATTTTACATAGGTCAGGTTGCTTTGGAGGTGAGGAGACACCCTGAAATATTTTATGGTGCCCTGAACTGTACCTGCTCACTGATAGCAACTAGAGAAATTCTGTATGATTTTTAAACTATAATTTCTTTATGTATACAGAACCCTTTCTCTACAAATCTGAGCATCTGAGGATAAGAAATAAAACAATATTTGGGAGAAAATGTTTTCCTGCATTCTTTAAAGCCAACAGTGCAGGGAGGAGAGCTATCTGGCTGTAAAGATATAGCAGGAAGCAAACGAGTCAATACTTGAGACTAATTATGAATTGGTTCACTCCTTTAAAGCAATACATAGTAGGAAATGGTGTAATTTGCCATGTCTGTTTGTTACTCCAGCAATACGCAGCTTGTAATAAGATTTCACACTTTAATTCATGTGAGAACCTTGGGGTGTTTTACAAGCACTAATTACTGAGAATCTCGCCATGCTTAACTAAAGACAAGTGAAGGCAGAAGCACAGAATCTATTTTTCAGGTTGATAAATAGAATGGAGAAAACATACCATTTTGAAGAGTACACAGAGAGAGAAACAGGGCAACAGCCAGCTGGCTGATGTCATAATTTTTTTTTCTCTAGGTTTTCACAAACATAAACCAGTATAGAATTAATTCTAGAGATCACACGTCATGCTTTTCACATGAATATTCAAAATTTTTACTGAGAAAGAGCTATTAACAACAGAATCTAGCCAACTCAGAAATGTGTATCTAAATTAACCTATACTGATCTCACTATCTGATGGAGATTCTGTTTGTATCTTTCAGAAGGCAGAGAGAGAGTTGTGGCTCCTCCAACCCTACCAACAAGCCCCAGGCCGATGGCTGACTTTCTGGCAAGAGATGAGCCACCCAGACCTACCATGGAGGATTCACATGGAACCCCGCAGAGAGTGGTGGGATAAGCAAGAGACCTATAACCACAGCCAATCAGTCAACCCAGGATAAACCAGACAGACACCAAAGATCTTCAATGCAACCTAAAGCCAAAGTACAGAGACCCCTAAGACCTCAACAATAAAGAGGCCTTAATACTCACCCACCATGACTCAGGAAACTGAACGGGGGAGAGGGGGCGGAAAGATTGTGAGAGCCTTGGTGGGGGAGACAATCCAGAGGCAAGACACCCCTGAGTAACAACATACTAGGGCCAGGAGAATCGGGCTGACTGCTAGGTTATCCATGGTCCCCTGCCCTAAGGACTGATCCAGACTGCCCACGGAGGAGGATACCCAGCCGATTAGGGATGGGGAAGAGGAGCATTGGGGAACTGGGGATAACAACTCATTATTGGCCCATTCAATGTATCTAGAAAGAAAAAAAATTGAGTGCTTCTATAGCTGGATCTTAATCAGAGCTCAAGGAGTCACAGGGTCTGTTTGGAATGAAAAGCACACAGGAAGGCTATTGTGAGAACCTCCTGGAAGTGGTTAGGGAAAGTGCATAGAACAATCAATGCCAATGGAAACAGGAAGGTGAGCAGGTAACCCTACTCAAGAGGGTTGGAATTGTGTTTGGAAATATTTATGCAAGAGTGGAGAATAGTTTTGCAGACAAAACCCAAACAAAACAAATCTCCTCATTTGCACAGTTAGGGAGACAGGCTTTGGACCTAGTGGGAGATTCAACGTGGCTGCCTTTGGGGTAGAAAGCCGTCCCTATGTGCGATGTGCAGCAGTGTGTATGATGAAGAAAGAACTGGAAGGGAGCATGGCAGAGGGCAATGGGCTTTAGGTGTTTTTTCTTCCTTTTTCTCCCCATAGCATGAAATTCAAATGAAGTTTTTATATAGCTACAGCCTCAGCACTTTCAATGGTTGGCATTCAAGGTCAAGTGAATCGCTTGGCATTCCTCTATTCACCCACCCACAACTGGTATAACAGCAAATCTCAGTTCTCACTCAGAACGGAAGCCCTGTGCTCTTTTGAGTAAACCTGAAATGAGATAGCTTCCTGCTTTCCAATTACATCAGACGCACGCTTTCACAAAACTCACATTATCACAGTAATTCCCAGCATCTATTTAATTAATATGGCAGATGTTTTGCGTTTTAGCTTCTTCTAATCTTGTTAGGAAACCATGAATTGGAGCCTCTCATTCCAAGACTCTTCCTCCAGGGATAAGAAGAAAATTTCCATTGTAAATTAGTTTCCTTGCTTTATTGAAGGTAAATAATTCTAGCTTTAATATAGACATAATATATATCCTGTCATTTTTCATTGGTAGTTTTGTGAAAGTTTGTCTTTTAAATAAAATATAAACGTTTCTTGTGCTCATGCATTGCCGTTGAACACAAAGGGATAAAATGCATCCATTCATTTTCCTCTCTATCAAGGGTTCAAAGTTGGCTTAAACTTCAAAATCTGAAAAAGCTCTTGACAAAAAAAAAAAGATGAAGAGATGTTTTGCCAACAAAAGTGGTCTTGCTGTCACTGATAATATGATATATCAATATTTATATATCATATATGAATATATAACCATATGATATATATGGGTTTTTCAAGGTAGGGTCTCTCTCTAACTCAGGCTGACCTGGAATTCACTCTTTAGTCTCAGGCTGGCCTCAAACTCTTAGCAATCCTCCTACCTCTGCCTCCTAAATGCTGGGATTAGAGGTATGCACCAGCACTCCTGGCTAAAGAAATATGTTTTTAACAGAAGCTATAATTTGAATTTTGATATTTCCCCCAAAGCTGGAAATGCACACTATGAACATCTCTATTGAGGAACACAGAAGTGATCCACATCTCCCAGGCAGCCTTTAGACCTGCAGGGTTGACAGCTCATATTACGTGGTACACTGATCCTAGGTGTCTGAATTCAGGTATTCAATAAATTACAAGACCTATAATTCAATATATTATATAATTCAATAAATTATAAGTCCATCACTTTATTGTTCAGTAGGCTTCTGTTCGATTATTTTTCCCAACCATAGGCTGATATGTGTTTTATACATGTTTCAGTCACAGTCAAGCTAAGCTAAGGTATGATGTTTGGTAGGCTAATTATATTAAATGCATTTTTAATTTAAATGATTTGCTATTGATGGTGGGTTTTTCAGAGTATAATCCTATCCTAAACTGAGGATCAGCTATATTATCTAGAGTGTGAAATCTATCTGACACCTTGGCAAGACTCTGTGGAGGTGGTTTTGTATGTGAGTACATGTTATATAGATTATTAATTTATCTACATAAACTACACATTGATTCACAATCATAAACAAAGCATAGTGTTATATATACATATATATATACAAAATAATAAGAATTTCTACAATTTGTAACATGTTTGGAAGAGTAAGTAGTCATTATTCCATATGGCAGACATTACAAAATGTATTAAAAGAACATTAAAGAAGTCACCCTGGATTCTGCTTCAGAGAGGTAATTATATTTATACTTATATTTGTATTAACTACCTGTCCAAATCTGACTTCACTGGGATAGAATTAGGGGCCCACACTGTAGTGTATCTCAGGATGGTGTTACCTACTATCCCTTAACCTGACCTTGGCCATGTCACAGGCTTTGGAACACAGGATGTTAATAGATATAAATCTAGCAGAAACAAAACTTGTTGCAAATTTTGGCTTGCCTTCACATTCAAGACAAAGAGATACCAGAGAACTTCTGTCATTCATTGGATACACAAAACCCACTGTCATTCTAGAACCAAGCCCAGCTGGCTCCAATCTGAAGAAGGATCCACTAACCTAAGCCAAGTCTTCACCACTGGACATCAACTTGCAGATTGGAGAAAAGAATGGGTGTCCATAGTTATAGTCCCTGGTGACTTTGTAGGCTGCTTTCTATATACAAGTTGACTAGTATAATGAATAAAGATATTTAGGGAGGTAAGCAGAAAACATTACAGGTAGACAGAACATGTTAAAAAGAAAAAAGATTGAAGTAAGAAATTGCACGATATATTTATAAGGTATCAAGTAAATAGATGTCACCAATATATATGAAAGTGAGTGGTTTAAAGTTAAATTGTTGGGGGTGGAGATATATTTCAGTGATAAAGCTTTCCCTCTCTTATTAAAACTGATATATATATATATATATATATATATATATATATATATATATATATATATATTCTACAGGTAGATATGGATATATATATGTATATATAGTTACATATATCCATATTACAATATTTAGACTGGGAGGTTGGCTGAGATCACATTGTCAACAATTTTGGAATGTAGTCCCTAAGTAATGAACACTCAATTACTCCCTGGGCTCAGCTGATAATCATCCAATCCAAATGCTCCTTTAGGTTTGATCCAAAGCATATGCTCAAGGTTAAGATTTTAGTGATTGGCTATTTATGTCTCCAAACAGTGGAAAGTTTTCCTTGGTTTAACACTTACTGCTGAAGCTAAAACCTTTCTACACAAGTGCTGAATGACTTTTATCCTTTGATTCGGCTTTGGGGACAGTAAGTCATAGGAATGGAGGGATTCAGCAGTTTTACACACTCTTGACATTTTCGAGTCTCAACTGACCAAGGAATCATTAGGAAAAACCATTTGGCTTTTAACAGCATTGGCACAGGGATTGACCTTAATTTAACAATGTAGTGTTTCCCTCAAAAACTTTCAACTCCCCTGCAAACACAGCAAAACACAAAGAAACCTTTGTGAACCACAGAAAACATCACATCCAAGCAGCCCTCTGAAGAAGACTCTTAGGGAGGCAGGGGACGTGACTATTGTCATAGCAAACATCCCTGAGATTGATGGGGACCATGATTGTGGTTCAGGGAGCCTGCTAAGGCAGATATAAATCTTCTTAAAGGAGTCAGTCAAGCCTTATAAAGATGCCACTAGGAAAACCAGGACTGTCACAGACTGTGCTTATTAGCATCATGATATCAAGGAACGTTGTAAATCTTGTTTACATATACATACACCCACCTTGTTCCAACCCATCTTCATATTTTGTAATGCTGCCTGCCGTGTCAACAACCCCTAGAGTGAGCAATAGTTACCAGAGTGGGATCAGCTGGTGATTAAAGTGGAGACCCAATCATTTCTCACATTTATGTAAGGCTGTCTTTGTCGTGTACTTTAATGCTCACTCGCTGAAAGCTCCTGCAGAGTTGGAAGTTGGGCATGGCCAGCATTTGCTAAATTCTTTAAGAATAAGAAATCTAAGGCTCTGAATACTTAAGAAAATGTTCCCCAAGTTCTCAGAGTTTGTCAGTGTTAAACAGAGGACTAAGGAAGGGTTTGTTTTATTATTATTATTATTATTATTATTATTATTATTATTTATTTGTGAGTCAAGATTCTTGATGTTAAATGAAAGAATCTCCAATCAATAACATGGGGATGAGAGATCAGAGCCAGGCTTGAGCCAAGCTTGGTTTCAGGACCATTCATCTTGTTCTGAGGCCGTCCTCCAAAGTGATTTGTTTGTTTTATCGCCAATCTGATGAAATCAAGCACGGGTTTGTAGTAGGATGGGAACAAAGTAATTAATCAATGAAACCATAGCAAACTGGACATTGATGGAATGCCCGGAAGTTGACAAAATACTTCCCAAGCCCAAATTTAAATCATAGATTTTATGTCTGTTTAGATGCTTTCTCGAGGGCATGATTTGTGTCAACACAGCTTACATAGTCAGTCAGAATTTCACTTACATAAATTCTTGTATGTCACTGATTAAGCTTATTAAACTCGAATTTCATGATTGTTCAATTTTTGTTGAAATATATGCCCCTACTGGTATAAGACTTACCAAGTTTTTATGGTAATTAACTGTGAACTCTAAACTATTATCTTAACTCTCAGGTCAGATATCACTCAATTATGACTATTTATTATTACCCGCCTCCATGCTGGGGAAGGCTCTTCCTCTTAGTCTTCGCTCAAACCATAGCCAAGTTTCACAAACCACAGACACAGGTTTGCACACAGGCTCACAGGGATACACATGTACATGCATACACACACAGCACACATGCACACATATACACACAGAACTTTAAGACTCTATATCTGTCTAGATGCCATCGTCACAATGCTATTCTTTGGAACTTAAACATAATTATCCTGGCCACCTAGCTCATACTCTAGAAAGACCAACAAATTCACAAACATTTCTGTAAATTGCCAGGGGCTGGATTTTCTGCTTTCTCTGGCAATTTTACTTATCACCTCTGGTAACTATTCTATTTGTGTCTTCAGTACCAATACAGAAGTGATACTCAGACCGATTTTTGTTAAATAGCCAAAACAGGCAATAGGCCAGCATACTTAGGAAGAGCAAACTCACCAAAGGCTTTGTGTCATTCAAAAGATTTACATATCCAAAAAGCACATCACTTAAAACATTAGTCATAACTACTGATAAGTTATTTAATCATAGTCATCCTACAAGAGGGAATTTCTTATTGGTTATGTCATGGCTCACTTTTCTTCCTGGTCCCAACCTCCCTTCTCCCACCACAACTTCCAAAACAAATCTGCAAAATAATTTTGGTTTCCATCTATTATTAAAACTATTTTACATAACCAGTGATTCTTTTTTTTTTTTTTTTTTTTGGTTTTTTGAGGTAGGGTCTCGCTCTAGTCCAGGCTGACCTGGAATTCACTCTGTAGTCTCAGGGTGGCCTTGAACTCACAGTGATCCTCTTACCTCTGCCTCCTGAGTGCTGGGATTAAAGGCGTGCACCACCATGCCCAGCAACCAGTGATTCTTTATGCCTTTATGAAAATAAGGTCCACAAATTCCAGATGTCTCCCTTGAGAGCACAAAAAGACTTTAAAGCTTTGAAGATCATCCACCCATCCCTCCTCCCCTCTAAATCCCTCTGAGTGAAAGGTCGCAATGAAGAGCTAAATCCTAATATCAGAAAAAGAAATGTCTGCCCTCAATTCAGGTATTGCATCATATCTTTCAGGAGGCAAATGAAGAAATACCCTGGAAAATAGCATTTGACCCTCAAAATTGCCCAACACTCAGCATAAAATACCAATCCCGAGTCTTGGTAAAACCAGGTACAAGCTAAACTATGTTTTACTTTTTTTTTTTTTTTTTAAAGCTAATGAGTCATGTAACCACTCAAGGTGTTGATATGATCAGTTACATTCCCATGTTTTCAATAATGGCAACTTCCTACTTTTATGTTTTCAAACTAATGTATGTCCTGATTCTTGAATCTTTATTTTCTAGCCTTAAACTCTCATGGGGAAAAAATGCCACTGTTGTTCCCTGACTTGGATCCTGGCAGTAGTATATAAAAATGATTAGGGAAAAAAAATTGAATTCTTTAACTTTTCTTTAGCTACATATGCTTTTTTATGGTACGTACAGCTAGAAATTTTCAATAGCCTTCTCTATCCAGGGGTCTTTCTGAAACAGGTGACAATGTTAAAATTCAGTACCATGGTAAAGTACAGGGCACAGGAATCATGGCTCTAGGTTCAGACTCTGGCTTGCTCTATTTGCCATCTTTTGGATCAAAGTCCAATTCTTAAATATCCTCGTACCAATGCCAGTCCATCTGGTGCAGTGTATCACTTCCAGAGGCACTTCATTCAAGCTTTCTTCATCTGTCCTCCCTCTCAGCAAGTCAGCATCTGCGTAATTCTCTCTCCTGAAGTGCTGGCTTCTCTTCATTCTTCCCTTGTGGTTCTCTTTGCATCAATTTGACCTCAACTTCCCGAGATTGGTCCTTGACTCTCTCTTCTTTTCTTATTTGATCTCAATCTGTTTCAAGGCATGGATTTCCCTCCAAGAGAGACCTCAAACATAATCTCATCCAAAATTGAGTTCTTGTCCAACATACCACCCCTTCCAACCAATCAGCTCTTCTTGCAAGCTTCCCTGTCTCGGGTGATGGCAGATGTATTGTTTCTCAATCTGTTTTAGTCCTCTTTCTATGGACAGGGCTAGCTCCTGGCCCATGATAGTGAGAGGAGAATACGTAACTGTGACTCCCAAGTGCTCCTCATGCAACACAGGCACAATAGAGACTATGGCAAAGACCCCAGGACCCCTCCTGCTCTTTCAACTCCAAGTCCTTAAATTAGATCACTCTGTGTGTGTTTCCAAGACTGCACATTGGTTGGCACGCATGGATGGAGAACTCAGAGATAAACGCTACAACCCCAGTTAGATCAGGATAAGCTTTCGTAGGCTGAGATGAGTAAAAACTTGACCAAAGAGTGATTTGAGTAAAACCTTGAGCTAATAGGAATGAGCCAGAAAGGCATCTTAAGGAGAGAAATTGCAAATATAAAGTTAAATATGTTATGGAGGTTTTCTTCTTTTTCTCTCCTTTCTTGTTTTCTTTCTCTTCTTCCTCTCCCTCCCTCTTTTTCCCTTTCTCTATCTTTTCTCTCTTTTTTGTCCTAGCCATTGAACACATAGCTTTACCTGTGCAAAATATACACACTACCATTGAGTTCCATCAGTATTTAAAAATCAAAAACAGCAAATTATATGAAGAGTGGCCCCACAACTTGGCAACACACACATACAGAGAGAGAGAGAGAGAGAGAGAGAGAGAGAGAAAGAGAGAGAGAGAGAAATATATATGTGTGCATCTCATTCACTGAACTTTGTTGTGTTATTATGTTCAGATACTTCTTGCTGTTTTAGTAAACATGATCTTCATAACCCCTATTAAATACACAATATCACAGACATAAAGTAGCCAAAGGCAAAGGTGGGAATTAGAGAGTTTGTGTAAACAAGTTTAATGCATCCTATTTGTCAGATTAAAAAAATTAACAACCATGTAGCCCAAGGGGATGTATTAAAACATAATTAATCGATTTTTGTGAATTGCTTTGAGACTCTGAGTGATCATACAATGTTAAATGTGGTCACATCATTTTTCTTCTCTAATGTAGCTTGTTTGTGAGTGTAGGAATTGGTGAGAGTCAGAGAGTTGACCAAAGTTTAGAAGGATAACTTTATACCAAGACAATGGTGAATTTCTATTAGTTTTTTTTATTAAGATAACTTTGCTACAATAAGTAATAATAGCTATAAATAATTAAACAATAAAGCAAGCTTAGGCATGTGTGCTTTGGAGACTTAATATATGCCTTGGGCATATGATAAGTCATAATGATAGAATCAAATTGACTTTATTCAAGAAGCCTGCATTAATGACCCTGTAATTCATATCCTGTTGTCTATTTAGTGCTAACATAACATCAACAGTTTTACAAGTTTAAAATCTGTTTTATATTGGACACACACACGTACAAACTCCCGATTATGAAGAGATGTCTTTTTTCCATTGCCAATATTTAACAGTAATTGTTAACTCTTGTGACTCTTTTAGCTTTAAATGTCACATTTTAGTATGCAAGGTGTGAACACAACAATGCCTTTTACTTGCCATCTTGTTAAATTATTCTTGTGATACAGTTAAAGAGATCATGAATTGGACTCTGTCAAAAGTAAATTTTAATAAATTGAAATGCCTGGCCATTTTTTACATATTTATTTGTGGTGTAGTGATTTCCTCGGAATTGAAAGATTCAATCCTGAAGGGAGGAGGAAGATTCAGGAAGCTCAGAAAACTTACAAGACTCTGGAAGCTTCGAAAAATTTGAGATTCACAGGCCCTCTTCCACAAGCTGGAAGTCTTTTTTTTAATACACATTCATATGTATATTCATATACAAGGACACATACATATGCATATGAATATTCATATTCATATGCACACACATATGTTTACATACATACAGGTTCTGACCAGAGTGACAACAAATTCAATCCATTGAGTGACCAAGTGACCATGCTGATTTAAAAGCAAATTTCTTTTTAGGAAGAAGGGGTTCAGGAGAATGTGGGTGCCGTGGGTGACCAAGAGAAGGAAATAGGAAGAGACTATGATCAAATACATTATATGCAGGTATAAAACTTTTCACTTAACAAGTAAAAAACACCAAAAAAGCAATTTTCTGGTTGATATTTTCC
>PVHP010032058.1:8879-20692 GCA_004024765.1 Zapus hudsonius | reverse complement strand
TTGGGGGTGGGCTTATGGGGGTTATAAGCCAGCTTCCCCTTGCCAGTGTTTGGCACACCTTCCTGCCGCTGTTTGCAGTGCTGTGGCAGAGGTGATGTCCAGCCCTCTGCTCATGCCATCGTTTTCCCTGCCAGAATGGAGTCTCCCCTCGAGTCCATAAGCCAAATAAACCCATTCCTCTACAAGCCACTTTTGTTTGAGTTCTTTTTGCACAGCAACAAGAAAGCTGACTGCAACACCCACCCTGAGGGAGCACCCTGCATGTGCACAGGGCATGCACATCCGCATGCACACATGCATTATCTGCACACACACACACACAAAATAAAGAACTGTAAAATTAATGTGACTTATCAATTTAAATATTTCAGTTAAGAAATATATATAAGTATAGGGAAAAAATCAGCGAAATACTGGTAAGAAAATACTTGATTGGCCTCACTTACCACTCTGAGATTGTAAGAACCATTGCAGATTCCAGTCTACATCCCTCTGATAAAAATCTCTGAATAAAAAAGAAATAGGAGGCTGTCTTTGTTGAACTTTATGTACAAATTCATTTAATTTCATTATGTTCAAATTTTTAGCATGACAATATCCTCTTAAATGTAGGGGAATATAGGGGAAGAGTATTAAAGGACAATTTAGTCACTCTAATACTGAATAATACCTGTAACTGAATATTTTATTAATTGAAAAGAAATTACTCAAGCTTCAGACTACAGAAATATAAACTTTAAGAAATTTTCATGCTTTGAAATTCTGTGAATAATTTCTCCTATATAATTAGAATACCTTCAAATATCTACACAGAGACATATATATATATATATATATATATATATATATGATGCAAAATTAAATTTAGACTGACTTTATCATGAACTTTTCACACAAAAGAGACGTTTTAGCCCACATTGATTTAACATAAAAATTTTAGGTAGTGATTAGATTTTAGAACTTATTTTATAAAGTAACAACTTAAGCAGGCATTGTGGCTCTTGCCTATAATCCTGGCACTCAGTAAAGAGAGGCAGAAGGATTCTCCTATGTTTAAAGTCAGCCATGGCTACATAGTGACTACCAGGCCAGCCAAAGCTATCTTGGGAGGCACTGTCTCAAAATAATAATAATAAAATAATAATTTCCCTTCATAACTGCTTTTTAATGATTCTCTACTACATGTCAAAAACAAACAAAATAGAGACATGGTAGGATAAAATGATCAAATGCCATGAGATAACAACTTTTAAAATATCCACATAGCTGTTTTCTTCTATGAGCTGACATGCTTCTTACAGTCAAAAATTAATATTCTTTAATGGACACATGCAGATTTTATTATTCAATATTTTAAATGCATAAATTAGACAAAGGCAATGGCTCCTTCCTGAATTGTAGTGGGATGCTTAAATTTTCCCTAAGGATTTCTTCATCATCACCATAATAATTGTCAGATATTTGAGTTTAATGTGATATAATACAGGCTTTATAGTTTGACAGGTTGATACTGTTTGACATTCTGAATTTAAAATGGGACATTGCCAGCCTTCTCTAATACTTTATATGCTCCATTCTCAAGTTCATCTCCTACTCCAACTCCAACTGTATATATTATGAGTAGATAAGGCTGAGCCATAGTTCATTTTTCTTCTATGTTCTTCAGATTGAGTCACTTTGATTGACATATCAGCACATAAAATTTTTCTTAGTATCCTATAAGTGGCAAAAACAAATTTTAATTACAGTACTATTCTTTCCAATTATAGAATTTTAATTTTTTTCATCCTTAGTCATGATTACTCGTTCATTTATTGAGAGCATAAATTCTCAATTTCTATGCTTGTTTTGCCTTAGTCTTTGTATGGCTGTTTACATACTCAAACTAACATGTAGGCTATCTCAAGCTCTATTTTCTCTAGAATTGTTCATATTTTTTCTTTACTGTACTTTTCATACTTTTTCTGCTCTTTGACATGTCTGGTAATGTTCATATTATACATTGAACAGAATGGTAATAAAATATATTAATCTTGGACTCTATATGCCTTTGAAAAGTAGAAACCTCTGGAGAGTAGTCTCAAGAAATAAAATTAAAATTGTTTTATGGCTCACTGAAATAGAATTGAGGAAAGTTCAACTCTTCCAGTTTGTCAGAACTGTTTTTCTTTTTTCTTTTCTTTATCTTTCTTTCTTCTTTCAGTCTTTCTTTCCTTTCTTCCTTCCTTTCTTTCTTCCTAACCTTCTTTCTTTCTTTTCCTTTTAATGTCTCCCCCCTAGAGATTTTTGTGGAAATATAGTTTTAATCTTCTTAGGGTAGATAGTAGCTAAGGGTACATTTTTATTTTAAACTAGTTCTGTCCAAAACTAGTTGCCTCCAAAGTCCTCTCACCTTGTAAAAGGGAATGTAATAGACATGTAAGTTGACTGATTCCTGGGAACTCTCCTAATTATTGTAGATCTAGATCTTATAGAAAAGGCTTCATTTATAAAGCAGCTCTCTTGCCCTTCTGGCTTCTGCCATAAGAGGGTACCACATGCAATCCCTCCAGAAGTTGAAGCAGACAGCATACCATCTTGGGAGTAGCCCTAACCAGATAACTGAAATATACTTGTACTTAGACATTTTTCTTATGCTCAGACTTACAAAAAAAATCAATGCTTTATGAATTACAGTCTGATATTTTCTGATAGCAATGAACATGGATCAGGGAAGAGTCCTTGCTTTTGAATTATGAAAATTTTAGTTCTCTACTGGATGCCTATGTTGTTAATATCATTCCTCTACAGTGCTTAGGAAAGAGCCCCAATGTTCACCAGACCCTTTGACACAAACACATCAATTCTCAGATTCCTAGGAGACTCTCCACAACTGGCACATGGACAGACCATCCCTCAGCCAAAGAAATCATGGACAAATCCCTTTTCAGAATCTGGACCAGTATCTCTCTGCAGCTGTTTCTGTTTCAACTCAAAGCTGCTTCAGAAACTCTAAACTTTGATTTCTTCCTTCTCCACTCAGAGGCACCACTGTTTCTGCTTACATGTTGGGGGTACTTGTCACAGTCAAGGAATTAGTGAGAGAGAGCCAGAGCAAGTGAGGAGTACTTCAGTATTCTTGCAGCCTTTGCTGTCCAATTCTTGAAGAAAAATTGTCTCGTATTTAACATCTTTTGCGACAGGAGTATTAATCCAGTATCAGTTTTCTCATTAAACAGAGTAATAGAACCTCATTGCGCATTATTTTAACTCTTCTTTCCTCTCATTCTCTCAATTTGAATTTCTCCCCTTCTCTCTTCAGGACTAATTAAATGCATATGCCATGATAAATATTTTTCAGAAAGTATCTTAGACATAGCTGGGCATGGTGATTCATGCCCAATCCCAAGACTCAGTATGCAGAGGCAGGAGGATCTCAAATTCAAGGTCATCCTGGGCTACATAGTGTGTGTGTGTGTGTGTGTGTGTGTGTGTGTGTGTGTGTGTGTGTGTGTGTGTGACACAATTTTATGAAAAACTTGATCACAAGTTTTGTAAGGTTTCTAATACTTGAGAACTGTTTGAAATATAAGCTGAAAGCTTCCTCTTAAGCTTATTTACCTTTCTGAACAAAACCATTTAGCATAAACAAAATATCAGTATCTTTCTGCCATATTTCTTTTCACATTTCTTTCATTTCCATTTTTAATTCAAGCAAAAATAAAAACAGAAAATACAAAGAAACTAAAGTATTCAGAATTCTCACTTTCCAATTATGACATTGATAGGATCTCACTATTCTAAATGTAAATGTTTTTCTAGTTGTCATTAAAACTGTAGAAATATGTTTGTCCCTATGTAAACCATGAGATATTTAAATGAGAAATCCATATAAACATAAGCAATATTGTATCTTTAAAAACTATTTTCATGAGCCAGGCACATGCCTTTATTCCCAGCATTCAGGAGACAGTGGTAGGAGGATTGTTGTGAGTTTTAGGCCAGTCTGAGTGAGGCCATTATGAATTCTAGGTCAGCCTGAATGACAGCAAGACACTACCCCCCAAAACAAAAACCAAAACACAACAAAAAACTATTTTCATGAAATTGCTAGTACTACAAATTAAACATATGTTTTCTGAGCATGGACATCTCAACTGATTTAGATATTATCTACACTCACACAAACAAGTGCTTGGAGACAGTCAGGGGCAACTTATACCTGATGCACAGAGCCTAGGGATCATTGTTTCAGACAACTTTAAACTTCTCTTAAAATCTGAAGAGTTAAAAATTAGGTCAGAGAAAATATTTAACAACCAGTATTGTTATAAGCCAACACTGTAACAAAATGTTATGTGTGTCTTTATTTTGTATGTGGAGATAGATATAATGGAGATATATTTTCAGATTTGAAAAGAAAAAAAAACCTTTAATTTCTCATTGGATCTAACATTATCTCATTCTAGTGTATGGTACCCCAGATATTTTCCACTAGATTAGAAGGGCAATCTTTCCTTTTCAAGAAAGAAATCTCCCCCTTGCCTTTTTGATTTCCAGACCAACAACTGGAAGATAATTAGGACTCTATATAATAATCAGACATCTCCAGACTCTTTCACATTATAATATGGATATGATGTTACTCATCTGCTTTATATTTGTTTTCTGCAACAAAGGAACTTAGTGTCTCTTAATATTATAAAATGTTTAATCTGTTGAAGTAATCAACAGAGTCACAAATTCCTGTCTAGAAGGCAGCTTCCAATCATGGCCAATGAGCATCTACTCACACTGAGAACCCACAAGGTCTCAAACCATGGTTGACTTAGCTGTCCAGCTTCACTGACATTCTAGGTTCTCTTAAGTACTTGTCATTCACAGTTGCTCAATAAAAGATTCTTTGTCTTCAAGTCATCACAGCTTCATAAAAACAGATATATCCCATGTATTCAGTGACCAAGAAAATTGTCAGAAAAAAGAATATTGAAGATAATATAATGGTGTTTTCAAAAATATTCAACTCTTACATGTAAATCTTATACTTAGGGATATAGCAAGGCAAAGTGCTCTGGTTGAAGTTTGGAATGAAAGAGATAAGATGCTAAGATGTAACTGTTATGGTTTGATCCAGGTGACCCCACAAAGAAATGTGTTCTGAATAATCAACCCCCAGCTGATGGCAATTTGGGTATTAGACCCTCTCTGGAGCTGTGTTGTTAGGGGCAGGCTTATGGGGGTTATAAGCCAGCTTCCCCTTGCCAGTTTTTGGCACACCTTCCTGCCACTGTTTGCAGTACTGTGGTGGAGGTGATGTCCACCCCTCTGCTCATGCCATCATTTTCCTTGCCTTGATTGGAGTCTCCCCTCGAGTTGGTAAGCCAAATAAACCCATTCCTCCACAAGCAGCTTTTGTTCAGGTTCTTTCTATGCAGAAACAGAGAAAGTTAACTATAACAGTAACCATGAACTTCTTTTAAAAAATCGTCCTGGTTAAAAGAAATGCAGTCAGCTTAAAAAAGAAATTCCTCATTCCTGCTCTATTGCTGTTACAATTATGTTGACAAAATTCTTTACTCTAATTTTCATCTCAGTTCCTCAGATGCACATATAAACATATTATCCCTGGAAATCTCCAAAAGATTGTTATTATCTAATGAATTGTGTCTCAAAGGAACTTGACAAACTATTGTAAAGATACCAAAGCCCATTGTGATGACACACAACTGCAGTCCCAGCTGGTTGAAAAGGTACAGTAGTTGGATTATTTGAGCACGAGTTTGGGCCCAACAGGCTAGGAAAAATGGTAAAAACAAAGCCCATGACATAAATGAAATATACACAAACATACTATACTATTCTTTTATTTCATTACAATGTCAAAACAACTTAAAAATCTCATAGGCTAGTCTTCATATGGCCATGTGACTCAAGAAGGTATGTATTCTACTTCATGCCATATTTGAAACACAACGAGGACTCTGGTCTCTCCATCTAAGCTTGTCACTCTGATTGAATAAATAAAAAGTAGTGGTAGTGACTATATTTGGTCTTATATATTTGAAAAAACTAGGAACTGAGTTTATAAAATGTGAAGGAAAAAGCAGCATATAATAGATGGAAACATAAAAGGTGAAAGGAATACAAGCTAGGTTCCTAATAAATTTATTCATGGAAGTTTCCAAGTCCTCATGAAGCCCAGAAATGCTGACATTTCAGGAATTACCCCAATATCCACCCAAATTTTAATTTTTGGATAGATTGAAATGTCTGATACTTACAATACAAAGATTAAAATAAGATATTTTCCAAACTAAACATAATGTCTATATGCAGACCATATACAGTCAGTAGTTTATCTAAAATAAGTCTGAATTGCAAGAGCCATAAATGTTAGCCTGAGTAATCAAGATTATAAAGACTTGGTGACACATACCAAAAGACCTACAAAAGGAAGGTTATCATGGGTTGAATTTACATTCCCTGATTTTGTGATGGAGGGATTCAGAGACCTTATTTTCAAGACTGTTATAGCATAATGCCAACCAGAGGCTAACATGGGAAGTCCTTGAACACCCATGATTTTACCAAATTCATTAAAGCTATTGAATTGCCCAGACCACTCCTCCAAAAGGAAATAAACAATTAGCAAATCATCTTAAGCAGCAGGAAAAAAATCCTGAGTCAGGGTTTCAGCACCTACTGTTCCCTCCACCTCTGCTTTGGTGACATTACCTGACCCTGAGCTTCATACTGCTTTTACAAGTTTAATAAATTATCTTGAGACAAGGTTCAACTGTGGTTGTAACCACAACCTATGCTGAGCAAAGAGTCCTTGTGGGAGAAAGTTCGGAGTGTGGGTGTGAGGAAAATGGACACTGTCTTTCTTCCTCCAGCCTTACCAGCATGTATATATAAGCATGTGTGAGTCACTGACTGTGTCACCAAGCCTAGAAAAGCTGTTCAAATGAGTAAGTGGTTTTCTTTTAAATGTTAAAATAAACATTTGCATAGACTTCACTTTTCCTTCTGTTGCATCCCCTTGGGAATGTTCCTGTCCCTCAGCCTTTTTAAGCCTGATGGGGATTCTGGTCCTCCTTAATTTAACCACTGTGTAAAATGGGACTGTGAGCTCTACCACTGTCTTGAGACTTGATTGGGGTACAGAAGAGACCAAGTGTCTTGGTACTTCTAAACATTAGGGGCTCTTTCATATGTTAGAGTTCTGGCACATGTGATAACTTCTTAAATATATAAATGCATATGTCTAAATCAAGGTATGATATATTTCTAATGAAAAGAAAACCATGATTGAAAATGAGAGAAATATATATGAAGAGAGAAAGAGAGAGAGAGACAAAGACTAACATATCCTAAAACAAATAAGTACTATAACAATTCCTCTAAGAAAAAGTTTGTCAAGAAAAGACTCAAAGATATTTTTGCTAAGAGTCTGGCCCTAAGGACATTTTTCTCAAAGTAAAAAATTAACCTTTAATAATTCTGGGATAAGATGATTAAGATAACAACAGTTTCTTTAACCCAAAAATAAACAAAGGAGAGAAAAGGTAAAACATTTGGAGTAGATGAGAAAAGGAGAATATGAAACTATCATCCCCCAATGCAATGCCACTACTCACACATCAAGGGAAGATACTGTAAAAAGCAGTAAGTTTAAGTGAATAAATTCCCTAAAAAGCTCTGAAAAGCCAGTCACTTGAAAATGTGAATTAATTCTAGTCAAGTCTGCTGTCAATGTCAACTATTCCTACTTAATTTTTTTAAAGTGCTAATTGGGTAATCCACTTTTTCTTAGGAAGTTAAAATGTGAATGAGGAATCCAAGCAGTTTTCTTTTATAGTGCAATTCAAAGTATCCACGATTTTCCAAGCAGCAAATGAAAATGTCAAAAACATTTTTGCTGCAGATATTTAGTTGTTTTCTGCCAAACTAATGAAAGGAAAATATTGCATTCTGAATTGGTTAATTACCATGAATCCTTCTGCAAAGGGCTCCTGTTTGCAGAATTAAGCCAGCTTTAGTTGGCACACTGCCCTAATATTCATGGAGACTACACTATAGACTTCACTGTACTCAAGAGACATTTAGTTTTTGGCATCATTCATCAGCTTACAAATCATCAGTGCTAACCACTCTAGACATTCAACTGTCTGAAGTAAACAGGGCAGAAAGCACCTGCATTTACCACACTCTAGTTCTTTGACATTTTAAGACCTAGAATCAGAATACACAGTGAACAAGAATGCCCTGATTTACATACCTTGCAGAAACTAGAGGCACTTCAACAAAAATTCTCTCGTGGCAATGCTACTTCAAAGAAATCCTCTAGTAACAAAGAAATTTCAAGTAAGGAGAGACTTGGAAAAGTCTTTGTTGTTGTTTGGTTGGTTATTTTGTTTTTCACCCTCTTTTTTCAAAGCCAGAGTCACACATACAGTTCCAGGGAATGATAATAAACCCATACTTCCTTATATCTTGGTATTTGAGATTGAAAGATGCTGTTTTCCTATTTCAAATCTGATAAAATAACTGTTGCATTTTTCAAGCCTAACCCCATCTTTCCTTTTTCCCTACTTCATGCAATTCTCTTCCATATAAAAGTTATGAAAGTCCTGAAATGACCTTACTCCTGTTAAGTCATTTCTTTAGAATGAGGTAGAAAAACATTTTCCCATGATTTGAAAGATATATTCCAACAATCTTTCTTGAGAGGAAATGAGTAGAAAAATGGAGATGGAAATAAAGTAATGGTTCTCTCTCTCCCTACAAATCATATATATATATATATATATATATATATATATATATTAGTGAGAAATACAGATAAACTAGGACTTCGATGAGGCTTTTCTTATATGCCCTCTATATGTTCATGAACAAGCACCCAAGGTTCCAGTTTGTCAATAGCATCAAGGAATGGGGAGAGCACAGAAGTCAATAGCAGATTCTACTCAATACCAACTTCAACATTCATATACCATCATATCTAAGCATTTGGGAAAATAAAAATTAACAGGCAATTGTGGGGAAACTAAAAATAATCCTTAAAAATACTAGTCAAAAATAATTAGAAAACATAATTTAGACATTCAAGCTTTGAGAATATTTAAACAAATAAAATTCATCCCAGGAGTATAACTCAGAGTCTTAAAGAGGCCATAAACAAAGAAGAAAAATAATATAAAAAAGATAAAAGAAGACAATGGGGAATAAACATCAGATAAGACAAAAACAAAACAAACCATATATACAATCACCCATAATTAATGCCACAAAAACAAAACAAACCATATTAACAATCACCCATAATAAATGCCAATGATCAGGGCTGAGACGACTCAGTGAGTAAAATCATTTCCTGAACAAGCATGATGAGCTGAGTTCATATTCCCTGACCCTTGTGAAGCCTCTGCAATCCAGCCCTCTGATGGAGAGATGGGAAGCAGAAACAGGAAAATCCTGGAAGCAAGTTAGAGGATACCTTCGGATGTCTGTCTGCCTCCACCTCCCAAGTGCCGAGATTACAGGTATATGCCACCAAGATGGACTGTATTTCATATGGAAATACAGAAGATTTAGACTAGCCGAAGCAACTTCAAGGAGAAAAAAAACTAAATTTAACAATACATGATTTGAAGACTTATTATGAATCAACAATGATCAAAAGAATATGTTTCAAAGACAGACAAACATATAAGAAAGAATTCCCAAATTGGCCCATATATAAATGAGCAACCAACTTTCAAAAAAATATGAAAAGGTAAGACAATGGAGAAAAGATAGCTTTTGAACAAATATTTTAGAAATAATTGAATATTCCTAATTTAAAAAACTGAACTATGATAATATCTTACACTGTTTTAAAAACTTAACTCAATATAGATTACATGGTATACATATAATTGGCTTAAAAAAACAAGGAATGGGTAATGGGATCCATTTCTGTCATAGAGAAAGACATTAAACATAATGAAACATGTTAAAATGAATTACCTCATATTGAAGTAGAGTCAGAGACATACTATCAATTCATATATAGTTTTACAAAACCTCAAATGGAAAGATAGAGAAATAATTACAAATATGTATATACCCATAGTTTAGCAGATTTGCATATTGTCTGACTCTATTAATCAAGAGAATCTAAACATATGTCCAGGAGAAGCAATCACATGCCTAATGTCCAGATCTTGGTTTTCAAAAAACATACTCCAAAAAAAGATAACACAGCTTCATTTGAGTGATCTATTATTATAGAGGTAGGCCATAGCAAATATAAATGACCATTTGTTATTGTATAGTATCAAAAAAGCAAGGAAGTACGGAAAAGGAGAGAGAGAGCGAGAAAGAGAGAGAGAGAGAGAGACTAAGTCAAAGAAGGGTCACTGGAACCTAAGCTAGAACAAGTTGAGCAATAAAATGAATAAATAACATAGTAGGAAAGTATAAACTATACATGAGTCCATATACATATAATAAAAAGAAATAAACAAATGACAGAGAAGAGATAAATCTTTCTTACAAAAGAATTTGGAATAATTTATCTAGATACCTAACCCTAGAATATAGAGCATAATTCTTATGCATCCCCCTACCCCCTGGTTCTATACTTAATGACTTGTTTCCAAAGAAGAAAATATAGAAAGGTATTCGAGGATGAACATCAGTGATGAGACATACTGATTTCACCCTAACTCACAAAGCACACACACTCCAAGGCCACCACTCACTGCAACATGATGGAAAGGCACATGTGTAGTTAGGGAAGGGGTGAGACAGGCTGATCTCAAACTGCAATCCTGCTCTCTCTCTCTCTCTCTCTCTCTCTCTCTCTCTCTCTCTCTCTCTCTCTCTCTCTCTCTCTCTCTCTCTCTCTCTCTCTCTCTCTCTCTCTCTCCCAAGTTTGGAAATTCCAGGCACACCAGGCAAGAAGAGCACTTCTCTAAACTAATAACCTTGTACAAAATCCAACTTGGGGAACTTTCTACAAAATCTATGGTTAACTCTGCTCAAAACTGCTATGATCATGAAAAACACAGAATGACATAAACTATGACAGATCAGAGAATACTCTGGAGACACAAAGACTAACTACAAGGTAGAACACTAGAATGAATTCAGGAACAGAAGACAGATATTAAAGGAAAATATAGTAAAATCCAAATAAAACATGAAGTGTGTTAATAATAATTTACCAATATTGGGTGCTTCATTTTGACAATCTACCATGGTTATGTAAGATGTTAATAATAGGTGAACACGTACAGAAATTCCCTGTACTACCTTAGCAACTTTGCTTCAAATCAAAAATATTTTAAAGTAAAAGTTTATTGTAAAAATAGGTTATAAACAAATATAAAAAGTAAAGCAACAAATAATCTAGATTATAAAAATTTACCTTTGACTTAGAGTTGAGAACAATGTTACATACTAATAGTACAATCCATTTATGATAAAATTAATAAATTTGACTATCATAATTGAAAGTATATTCACTGAAAGGTACTTTATCAAAATGGAAAAATAGGCAGTGTAGTATCTGCAAAGTTCAAAATCTAATATAGGACAGACACCAACGACTTTAAACACAACCTCAAGCAGAAGTACAGAGGCTCCTAAGGTCTCAACAACAAAGCAGCCTTAATACTCACCCACCATGACCCAGGGAACTGAGCAAAAGAGGGGGTGGAAAGATTGTAAGAGTCAAGGTGGGGGAGAATATCCAGAGACATTGCCCACCTCAGTAACAACTTGCAAAGGGGGGCAGAATCGGGTTAACTCCTAGGCTGTTCACAACCCCCTACCCCATGGAC
>PVHP010032057.1:0-20442 GCA_004024765.1 Zapus hudsonius | reverse complement strand
AAAGGTCAGTGGCTACAAAATCCCCCAAAGTGCAATGCTATTAGTCATTAGGAACACCCAAATAAAAACCACAAGACTACTTCACACCAACTTGGATGGCCATTAAAACAGAACAAAATAGCCAAGTGCTGGCAAGAATGTAGAGACTGGAATCCTAATACTACTTTGCAAAACAATTTGGTAGTTTCTCTAAATGTTAAACATGAAGTGATCATATGTAACTCAAAATTCCACTTTATGTCCAAGAGAAATAAAAAACTCTCATCTGCACAAAACTGTGAAGAATTTCATTTTTTAGCATTATTCATAATAGCCCCAAAGTGGAATTCCAAATGTCCATCAAATGAAGAATGGAAATAGTCCATTTACATAATGGCATATTAATTGAGTCCTAAAAAGAAACAAAATACTGGGCTGGAGAGATGTCTCAGCAGTTAAAGGAACTTGCTTGCAAAGCCTGATGACCTAGGTTCAATGATCCAGTACCCACATAAATTGAGATGCACAAAGTGGCACATGCATCTGGAGTTCATTTGCAGTGGTAAGAGGCTGTGGTGTGCCCATATTCATTCTCTCTGTGTCTGCTTCTTTCTCTCTATCTCTCTCTCCCAAATAAATAAATAAATAAATAAATATATTTTTAAAAACAACAAAATACTATGATACAACATGAACTTTGCAAAAATTACTCTAAGCTAAAGGAACAATGGGCTGGCTATGTAGCTCAGTGGTAAGTGCTAGCCTGGCATGTTCTAGATCCTTGGCTTGATCCCCAATATCACAGAGATAAATGAATGGGTAGATAGCTGAATAAATAAATATGTAAATAAATAAATGCTGGCCCTGGAGGACCTCCTATTCTATGAGCCCTTTTGTATGAAATGTCCAGGCGAGGCAAATCTATGGAGACAGAACGTTGGTAAGTTATGTTCATGTGGCTGGGGAGCTACCAGGATCAAGAAAATAGACAAGTAGTATAGCCTGGGCTGGAGGGAGAAAGGGAGGTGAGGTGGGGAATGGAGACAGGTAGATAGTACATGCAACATTTCCTCCTAAGTGATGAAGAGGTTCCAAAATTATTGTACTTAATGGCTACACAGCTCTGAATATAACACAAGCCACATGGTCCAGCGCTTGCCTAGCATGTGCAAGGCCCTGGGTTCACTCCCTAGCAATGAAAAAAATAAGCAACCACACACACACACAAAAAAAAAAAAAAAAAAAAAAAAAAAAAAACAAGGAAACTGAAATGCTCTCAGCAGTGAACACCAGGCCTTTGGAAATTCATTTTAAGTTTTACTGGTAATGAAAGCATTATTAATCCAAAGGAAAAACAAAAAAGGGCCACGGAGATCCTGTGCAGAGAGCACCCAGGCCATGGCCTTGGTGGTGTCAGCTGTCACTCTGTGCTGAGGCTCCCTGAGGACATGATGCAGGTGATGTAGCAAAACCAAATCAGATGTAGTCATCCTGTTGCACTGGGCCATTGTGGGCAGGTTCGGGCCATAGATATACTCACAGGGGCACTTTAGATCTGCTCCAAACAATGACACCAACAGTTGTACTGATGGCTTTAGAAGTTGACAAAACATTGTTATGTGTGGACCATCTAGTCACAGCAAGGGCTATGCCATGCGTGTGAAAACAGTTGTGCTTCACTAAAAGGCCTCAAGGCTACAAGCTGGCAGCACAAGGATCTTTCTCCTCCGACCTTTCTAAGGGTTCCCCTGTGGGTGACATCGATGTGCGTGCTTGCTACCTAACATGAAAATAGATATGTAGGCAGCTCTGCTGGGCTTCACCCACCCTTCCACACAGTGACCCTGCCCCGCTTCAGCCAGCCTCTGCTACGTACTGTTCACACTGTGAACATAAGCATCCACTGCATCAAGGGTAAGTTATGCTCATACAGATCCAGCCCTCTTTCTCCTTTATGTAAAACTATATATATTTGAGGCAGGGTCTCTATTGTAGGCTGACCTGGAACTCACGTTGTAGTCCAGGCTGGCCTCAAATTTACAGTAATCCCACCTAAGCCTCCCAAATGCTAGGATTAAAGACACTGAGTTATCACACCTGGCCAGAACATAGCATTTTAAAAAAATTATTTATTTATTTGCAAGCAGGGATGGGTAGAGAGAAGAGAGACAGACAGAGAGAATGGCCATGCCAGGGCCTCTAGCCATTGCAAATAAACCCCAGATGCATGCATCACTTTGTGCATCTGGCTTTATGTGAGTACTATGGAATCAAACCCATGTTGTTAGGCTTTGCAGGCAAATGCCTTAACTGCTGAGCCATTTCTCCAGCCCAACATTGCATTTTTATTTTGGCATGTGTATTTTACCTCCTATAAGTTACATGTTTGTATGCTTTATATATTTTTATGAAGTTAAGGACACAAAACTTTGGAAGTAGTGCTCTGTGGATCACTTGAATTCTGGTGTTATTTGGATTCTGGTTTTTTTTTTTTAATGAGATGCTTGTAGAGCCTCACCCAGCAACACCTGGAACACTACTGGGCTATATGTACAGCTTCTGCTTTCATGGCTCAGAGCTACTTTGACTTTTATGGTGTAGGCTTCTCTAGAGTAATGACCAAGGACCCAAGATCTTAGTGGACAGTGACCCTTGGGGTCAGAAGGAGACAAATATAAGAAATGGCATGTTTTATCCTACCTCCTCTGCCTGTATGGTTTCTCTTTCGATTTTTCCAAGTAGATCATTTCTCAGCAAGATATCCTTGTCCAGATTGGCATATATTTCCATGGCCCGGTTAAGCTTGCTCTGAAACACAATAACGTGGCAAGTCTGGAGCTAAGAGGAGTTCCTGAAGCTGCAGGAGGGGTAGACCCGAGAGAAGCAGGGTCTGATGGTGTCTGAGAACTGGTGGGAAGTGGGAAAGGGCCTTTGGGACTTGCTATTAGCTGAGGAGGCAAAGAGGTCCAACATATCAGGACCTAAATCCTATCCATTACTGCACTGCCCAAGGGAAAGTTTTGTTACCTTGTTGGGTTGTGACAAGGCTCCCGGGAGACATGCTGGTAGAGGTCAGGTGTAGACTAGTCAACAGCTGTCATGACTACCTGACAGGGGTACAGGGGGAGGGGTGCCAACAGGAGGTGAGGGATGTACTCATCTACAGGTAAGGAAACTGACCCTTAAGGAGGTGAATCAATTTACTCAAGATCACAGACTGGAGGCCAGGATTTGAATGGAGGCGGTGTGGTACCTCAGCCCATGGGCTCCACCATACACACACTTCCTGAAGACGAAGGGCCTGATGATGTAGAGGGATCCTGTATCATTTGCCCTTCAGTTCCCACCTGCTTAGACTGATCCCCTGTGGACCCTCTGCCAGACCCCCATCTCACAGGGAAGCCTCCAGAATTGCTGGGATATGCTCTGCTTGGCTGAGGATGATTTCTGAGATCTCACTCAACAAACCCAGGGCAGTGACCCACCCTGCACTAGGCCAGCTCCCAGCCAAGTGAAGGGGACAGGAGATCATCACAAGGGGAGTCCTAAGACTGTGCCTGTGTCCGTTGGGAGACAGGGCAGGGGAGAGAAGGGTATTCTTCAGAGAGCTGAGAGGTAGAAACAGTTCAGCTCGGTGAAGGAAAGGGCCTGGGGAAGAGGGTTAAAGGAACTGAGAGAGATCAGAGAGCCTAAGGGTCACAGACAAAGGGGAAGTGGAGGGAGAAGGGAGCTAGGGCACTGCTCCAAGAGGTCAGAGCTAGACAAAGCAAAGGAGCCTGGAGCCACCTGTTCAGGGGACCTTAAGTCCCCAGGGCCATTATCTCCTCTCCTCTTCCCTCCAGCCTGGCTCCTCTGAAGCTCATTTCCTGTTCTATGTCCTGCATGAGAAAGAGAGGCCAGATTGGGTTGGTCAGCTGTGGTGGGGGAGGCAGGACAAAGAAAGGCAGGAAAAGTGCTAAGGGTAGACACATCCCAACAACTTGGACACTCAGAGAACAGGATGGAACTGCAAGGACCCCTGAAAGGTGCTCCTTGGCTCTGACGAGCAAGGCCCTCATCAAGAGGTGGTGCAAAGCACAGAGTGAGGCTTGGTTGTGACGTCAGTGACTTAAAGCCACTTCTGAAAAGACATGCACAGCTTTCTACCAGTGTAGCAAGCAGCCAAGACTCTGTGGCTTAAAGCAACAGCCTCTTCTTATCTGTTTACATAAGGCAGAAGTCTGGGCACAGTGTGGCTGGATTCTATGCCCATGTTTCCACTAGAATGAAATCAAGGTCAAGCACAACTTTCATCCGGGCCTCAAGGATCTCTCTCAGGCTCAGTGGTTGTTGGCAGAGTGCATTTCCTTGAAGTGGTGGCAGTGAGGGGTTTTCTTTCTGGCTCTTAGCAAGTAGAGGCCACTCAAAGATCCCTTCATGTGGCCTCCTCCATGTTCAAGCAGGAATGGGGAATTCTGGCCCAGGAAATTTCACCAATGCTTCACATTTCTGACTTCCTTTCACAAAGGAATTGCTTTCAACGATGGGCTCATGTGATGAGGTCAGGCCCACCTGACAGCTCCCCTTCTTAGGGTCAACTATGCCATATAATGAAACCTAGTCATGTCACAGACACAGCCCAGTGCCCAAAGCCATGGCATTTACAGTCCCGGCTGCAATTATGTATGGCGTATGCACTTGTAAGTGGGGCTGGAGACATTGTCAGTCTACCTTTCTCAGTGCCCTGGAATACTCTGCCAGTCAACAGTGACTTGTAGCAACAGGGTTATGACCACCAAGGCCCACCAGGCTTGAGGGCATAAAGTCAAAGGAAAAGGCGCCATTCAGGCTCAAGCTTACTCAGGAAATCACAGACGAGTATGTCTGTGTCCTGAGCACTTGGTGCTCAGCCAGCCATGCTATAAGCATTGATACTTTTGCCAATAAGAGAGAGAGAGAGAGAGAGAGAGAGAGAGAGAGAGAGAGAGAGAGAGTGGTCTGCATGCATTTGTGTATGTGTGTGAGTACATGTGGCAGGAGAATGAGCATGCATGTGGAGACCAGAGGTCAATGTCAGGTGTCTTCCTGTCACTCTCCACCTTATTCTTTGAAACAGGCCTATCACTGAACCTGGAGATCATTGGTTGAGCTAGACAGACTACACAAAACTCCATCGGGGCAAGACCCAAAACCTTGCCTCTGGCAGGTGAAGTACCCTGACCAGCAGAGCTGCCACCCAATCTCAGGTGGTATCACACTCCCCAGATCACAGTTGTTCTGCCTTTGGGACTCAGGAGAAGCTAGCTGGCTCCTCCCTCACCCCCTTACTTGGGCCCACCATCAGCACCCTGGGGAGCATTTTCTCCAAGCTCCACCATCTGTTCACCATCATGTGCAACAGCGAGAGGCAGGATGGCCACTGGGCTTCTGACCAGAATGACCCCTGTTCAGCCCATGGTGGCCTACATTGCTGCTGCGCTAATATAGCCAGCTATGTGTGCTGTGGATTTAGACCCATTCTACAGAGCTCAGGGCTTGCAACCTGGCAGCTTCACCTTACAAACCAGTAGCTCCACTCCCCAAACCTGGCAAGCCCAGGCAGGATTGGGATAAGATCAGATCAACGTGAGCTAGCCACATCCTACCTATGTCTCCAGGAACTCACCTCATCTTGAAGTGACAGTGATAAGATACCAGTTCTGATGATATAACTTAGCCTGGACGATCTGCTAGACAGGTGTGCCACATAAGCACCTGACTGCTGGCACAACAGCTCCTCCATGTCCTGTGCCAGAAGAGGCAGGAGAGGGGGTACACACTGGGGGATAACAATGAGCACAGCCAGGCAATTGAAGATCTTTCCCCATCTCAAGACTCTTACATAATTAACATCTAATTTAGAGCTTGAATTTATCTATACTCTGAGTCCTTGAGCCTGAGGGTTTTTGGCTTTTTATTATTATTATTATTTTTTTTTTGGTAAAGAAAAATGTTGAGAAACCAAAGCCTGTTCTAAATAGATTCACATTTACCTTGCTTACATTTATTTATTTATCTATCTATCTATCTATTTATTTATTTATTTATTTATTTTGAGACAGGACCTCCCTACACTTTCCAGGCTAACCTCAAGTTTGTGCTCCTACTGCTTTGACCTCCCTGAGTGCTGGGATTACAGGCATGGCTACAAATTCACATTGTTAATTATATTTGGGGGGCCAAATAAAGCCCACATAAAAGCCATGGCTGCCATTGCTATTTGGTCATGAGGCCAAGAGTTGGCAAACTTTTTCTGTAAAAAAAAATCAGACAGTAAATAATTTAGGGTTTCAGGACTAGAAGTAAAATTGTGCATATCATATAGTTACTTATACTGACAAGACAAAAGCCCCCAAACCCCTACAAGTGTTCTGTTGGGTGAAATTAAACATATAATAACTGAGTATATTTTGGAATATAGGTCTACTAAGAAGAAAAAGAAATTTCTGGGGGAGAAGTCAATTTTGCTTAATTGGGTTTCACAATAAGTATTGTCTGTCATCCAATTCATTGCACATATTGTTCAATGAATGTCATTCTTAGCTCACATGCCAGGGGGAGGATGCACTCACCCAGCTTGCCGGCCATTGCATTACATTGTCACTAGCAGAGGGACCAGATGGCCTGGTCTGCTGGGGATAGGCCCTATTCATGTCTGTAGTGCCTGCTGAATTATTAATAGTGCCTCTTTCTCTCCCAAAGCATTGCATTTGGTTGATAAATAATTCAGTAGCTTTCTGATTTATAGCTGAGACTGTTTTCTTTTGAAGGGTTTTAAGTGCTTAATATATACTTCAATTAAATGGGACCATAAATGTAGTTAGCAAAAATCACCCAGGGAATTCAAAACAAAGCAAAATGCCTAGCCCTCACCCCCTAATTCAATTAGTCAGGGTGGGACTGGAGCACAGGCCTGTGTTTTTAAAAGGAAAGCACTCCCCAGGTGGGCCTCAAGTGCAACCAGGGTTGTGAAGCATTCTGGGAATGACACTGAAGTGCTGGGTGAAGCGGTGGTGTGCACAGGCACGGCCCTGGGGTGGACCTTACTTTGTATATGTTGAGAATATGCAGCGTGTTCCCAGAGGCCAGCTTCAGCTGAATCAGTTCTTGATTCCTCGCTTCAATGGTCTCTAAAAACTGAGCATTCTCAATCTTCAACTGCTGAAAGTCAACATCGTGCAGGGCTTCTCCCACCTCCTCCTTCTACGGCTCAGAAAGAAAAAGAGATGGTAAGGTCAGGTGTGACTTGCTCACTTAGGCTCCCACTTGGCAACATGGTCAGACTTTGGTGCTCAGCCATCACTCATTCAACAAACTTCTTGGGCACTGGCTTGGTCCTAGGCACTGGGCCTGGATATTTTCAGTTAACACAATGTCCCCTGGCCTCGAGGAACCTATATTGGGGTTCACCAGCTGAAGGTACTGGCTCAGCAGTGTGGGGAAGAGGAGATGGGCAGGGGCTACACTGGACCAGGCCAGGGGAGACTTCCCACTGGGAAAATAGTAAAGAAGTAGGTCAATGAAAAGATTCTTTAAGCTCAGCTGGGTGGCACATGCCTATCATTCCAGCACTTGGGAAGCTGAGGCAGGAGGACTTTAAGTTCAAGGCTATACAGTGTGGACTATAGAGTGATACCTGTCTCAAAAAATAAATAAACATAAGCAAATGTGATGTTTATGCCTGAAACTCCCAGGGGGGGAAAAATGCTGCCTTGAAATCCCTTCCTTTGATCCTCTGCTTCTGCAGAGCCTGTGTTTTAATATATGGAGTTCCTCCCTGAGCTGCCCAGCCAGGAGCATGCCATCTTCTGTTTGTGGTTGATGTAGGCAACTTGGGGGCTTCTGAAGCCCCACTAAGCTGACTAGCCTCTGGGTGCTGCTTCTTCTCAAACAACACAGTTTCCAAATGTCCAGATCCTGCCCAGCCTTGAGCTCCAATGCCTAACCTGCTTTCCACACCCCAGGGCAATCCCTCTCTCCACTGAGCCTCTGGCAGCTTTAGCCCTTGGCCTTTGGTACCCCTGTTCCCTCTGCCTTCTGCACAATACCACTCTCCACCAGCCGGTGGGCTCAGGGGACAGGGCCCATGTCAGCATCCTCTCTGTGCAGCAATGGCCTATAGGTAAGGGCCATCCATCGACTTCCTACTGCAAGCAACTTTGGCCAAGTGAGTCTGCCTGAAGCCCTGTAGACCAGGAGCTCACTTGGGTGGTGTTCCTTCCTGCACTGAAACCTCCTTCCTGGCACCAGGGAAGTGCCAGCCCAGCTCTGCCCCCAGTCCATGGGTTCGCTCTCTCCCTTCCCACAGCAGCCCTCTCTCCCTTGACATCACCATCTACTCTGCTTCTTCCAAATGTGGAGCTCCCACTGGGACGCAAAGCTCCAGGTCAGTGTTCTGCAGAGAAGGGCAGAGCAGAACAGAGCCAGCCCTTCCTTGTGGCCAGTAGAACAGCCTGGGCCCCAGCATCGCCTCTGGCCGAGCTGACTAGCAGGTACTCTGCATCTAAGCCAGCCCTTGCCTATGCTGGTGTTTTGGGAATCTTGCAGTTGTCCTTAGTTATGTGGTTAAAGCTGTACCAGCTTGTTGAGGACTTTCTGGATCCTGAGTCAATCAAACCATAGTTGCCTGACTTGATCATTCTTCTGCCCAAGTGGGTGTGTGCCATTGTCTCTGGCCAACCCTGGTACACATACCACTAGTGCTCATGGTTGCTATAATGATAAACACATTGAGCAAGGAATGGATGGAGCCACTAATCCCAATCCAGAGGCCTTGGGCCACAGCTCCCTTATTGCCTTTAATGAGCAGGCCTGAGGTCAGATGTTGAAACACTCCCAGTGCACAGCATAACCATGCTACCCAGGCCATGGTTCCTAAAAGTGCAGCAGGTATGTATCAAGAATATTACATTCAAGCCTCCAATCTGCCTGCACAGTAGCTGTGTTAGGTTCTTCTAGCTGCTGGTACTAATTACCACAAACTTAATGGCTTTAAACCATATAAACACATTATCTTGTCAATCTCTAAACTGAACATCTGACATGTATGTGGGGAGGAAGTAAATTCAGAATGTCATCAGGGCTGCATTCTTCTGGAGGCTCTAGAGAGAACCTCCAGAATGTCCTTGTCATTTCCAGATTCTGGAAGCTGCCTGTAGGCCTCAGCTCATGAGCCCTTCCTGTCTGTCATTCTCATCACTTTGGTTTTACCTTGTATCTTTTAAGTGAAGTGCTTAATATACTTCAATTAACAGGGACCATAAATATGGGTAGTTCTCAAGCTATCCTGCATAAAAATCACCCAGGGAATTCAAAACAAAGCAAGATGCCTAGCCCTCACCCCCTAATTCAATTAGTCAGGGTGGGACTGGAGCACAGGCCTGTGTTTTTAAAAGGAAAGTTCTCCCCAGGTGGGCCTCAAGTGCAGCCAGCGTTGAGGAGCATTCTCCTTGCTCCCTCTCAAGAGGAGGGATGACATTGGGTGCCAGGCAACTGCAGATGTTCCCCATCTTAAGACTCTTACATAACTAACATCTGCAAACTCCTTTACCATGTAAGATAACCTTATTTGGATTCCAGGGATTTGGATAGAAAGAAATATTGGAGGTCAGTGGAGACTATTAGTCAGCCTACATTTAGGAAGAAAGAAAAAAATACACATACCTGCCTCAATTGCAATAGCATTTTTTTCCTCTGAACTTTGAGAGAAACATTTTTCAAACATAATTTATCCTTCATATTGTCCTAAAATAATAAAAGCACATTTTAGTCATTTCTTTTCTTTTCCCCAGCGGACCTGGAGCTGCAAAGCCAGCACTGAGCCCTAACAGTCAGTCATTTCCTCTCAGCCCTCCTCCCTCGGCCCAAGCTGGTATTGGGTTGGCATTTCACTCGTGGCCAAGATGCACAGGAACCCAAGTCTGCCCAGTGGAAATCTTATGTTGTTTTCCTATTCTGCAGTACTTGGGTGTGGTGCTACTGCAGGCAGGGGACTTTCCTGACAAAATGATCTTGTGATTCGGTGCTCGTTATTTATTCTTTATTTATCTAGGTTTTTCAAGGTAGGGTCTCACTCTAGCCCAGGCTGACCTGGAACTCACTATGTAGTCTCAGGGTGGCCTTGAACTCACAATGATCCTCCTACCTCTGCCTCCCCAGTGCTGGGATTAAAGACGCATGCCAACACGCCCAGCTCTTTACTCTTTCGTTCTGTGGTAGTCTTCAGAATTTTCTGTCACTCATAACATCTTACTACTTGTAGCTCTGCTTAACTATGCCCGGGGTCCAAAGTTTTACAGGCTCTGAAGTCTCTATAGCTGAAGGTAGTCCCTCTCACATACAGCCTACTTCCTCCCGCATGCCAGCCTGCACCCACCTCCTTAAAGGAAGGAAATGGTTACCTGTCTCACTAGCCCAGCTTCACTTTTCTCAAAAAGAGAAGAAAACATAGATCTTGAAACAAGAAACACCAAATAAGAGGAAATCAAGATATGGCTTAACAGTTAAGGCATTTGCCTGCAAAGCAGAAGGACCTGAGTTCAATTCCCCAGGACCCACGTAAAGCCGGATGCACAAGGTAACACATGTGTCTGGAGTTTGTTTGCAGTGGCTGGAGGCCCTGGTGCTCCCATTCTCTCTGTCTGCCTCTCTCTCACACACACATTCTTTCTCAAATAAATAAATTTATTTATAAATAAATAAATAAAATATTTTTAAAAGAGGAAATAAAAAAGAGGAAATCAATATGAGATAGTACAAATATTCAACCTGCCTGGTTGGGGTTTACTTATTTTTGCCTTGATAAACATGCATTTTAAAACAAACACACTTTGAAAGGTGCAAAAAATCTGGACAGGTAGGAAACATTGATTGTGAAGCAGAGTGAGGCTGCCTCATACGGATAATGTCAGTGTCACTGTATAAATTGGTTCTCCCTTTCTGAACTCTGCCTGCAACTCACCCTCCGGCGGTTCATATCCTCAATATATTTCATCACTTTCTGAGTGGCCAAAATACTCCCTTTCTTCTTGGAAATGGTTTTTACAATATCTTTTTCAAACTCATGTATTGCCCTCTGAACTTCAACGCATCGAATTTCAGCTTCTTCGATGATAGCCTGGAAAAATTAGCACAAGAGAGAAGAGTTTCCAAAAACTCTCAAGGACACATTCTCTAAGGACACCTATATTCCCACCTATGTGTCTCAATGCAGAATGTTTCTTTCCAGTATTGGAAAGATACCCTTAAGGTACAAACCCAATCATATGAATGCCACTATTATTTAAAAAAAAAAACAACAATTCAGAGAGGTAATGGTATCCATAAAGGTAAGCAATCAAAAGCAAGGTTTCAGATATATATTCAGTTATCTCTGTGGATACTTGCTCAGCCATATTTATTGCTGCTCTATTCATAATAGCTAGGAAATAGAATCAGCCTAGATACCCATTAACTGATGAATGGATTATGGAAATGTGGTACATACACACAATAAAGTTGTATTCCGCGTAAAGAAAAAGAAAGTTATAAAAAGAAAAAGAAAGTTATAAAATTTGAAGGAAAATGGATGGAACTGGATAAGGGGGAAGGGCTCACTCTGCAGGAGGGACCTCCTCCTTTAGTTAATCCTTCCTCAAGGACCCACCCAAGATTACTGTGGATTACTAAACAGGTCAAGTTGACAACAAAATTTAACCATTGGGCTGTAGAAATTGCTCAGTGGTTAAGGCACTTGTATGCAAAGCTTAACCATCCAGATTTGATTCCCCAGGAGCCACGTAAAGCCAGATGCACAAAATGGCACATGCATCTGGAGTTCTTCTCTCTTCTTATCTCTCTGCTTGCAAATAAATAAATAAAAATATTTTTAAAAACAAACTTAACCATCACACCATGGCTCTTGGTTGACCACCAAAATTAGATGGTAAATCCCTACTGCTGAAGATACCACGTTTCAGTTGCAAGATATAGAGAAATGAAATTGGAACTGAGCTGAAAGTTTCTCTTGCTGGCTAGCTTTCTTCATGCCAGAAAGTGTCATGTGTGCTGCTGGGTGAGAAAAGCCATCGACAATCCTACCTAGCTATGGAATGCATATGATAAGCATATATATATATATGCATATCTATACCCACTGGTGCAATAGAGGCACAAATGTTAGAGGAGTAACCAAGTACTTTTTGGTTGGATTTGAGGAGAGATTTCATGCCTGGTACTATAAACTTGGCCAAAAGCCTATGGCTAAGGACTTAGACCCTAGGGGGGATCCTAATCCTGTGATGATGCTCAAAGGACAGCATATCAAACTGCCTTCTAAACATCTGTATTTGTTCCCATAGATTAGTACAGATTGGAGACTGGAGCACAGACGCTTCTTGCCACAATGGGCAGTAATGTGCAGTGGTCAGCGCAGAGATGCACAGCTGGCAAAATTGCTGTGAATAAATGACTACTGTGTTCTCAGCCTCAAACAAGACATCTGAACCATGTGCCCTAGCTGAGACATGGGTCATCCTTTATCTAGTGTTTCCTTGTTATATACGCTACCCTCCCATGAGTCAACTCAGTTACTTCACTTAGCAGATTAACTCTGATTGAATTGCAGTGTTTGCATTTAAGTCACCTCTATTTTACTAAAGGATGCTGACAACTTTATTTCAGTATATTTTTATAATTGCTCTATTTTATTGTCAGTAATTATTAAGTTACTTGTACTGTGCCAAATTTGTAAGTAAAGCTTTATTACAAGTATGTAGTCAGAAGAAAAAAACGGAAGCAGGGTGTGTTGGCAGGCATCTTTAATCTCAGCACTCAGCAAGCTGAGGTAGGAAGAACTCTTTGAGTTTGAGGCCAGCCTGAAGCTACAGAGTAAGTTTCAGGTCAGCTTAGGCTAGAGTGAGAACCTACCTCAAAAAAGACAAAACAAAACAAAACAAACAAACAAACAACCTAATACACATAAGCTTTGATATTATCCAAGGCTTCAGGAGTCCACTGGGTTTCTCAGAACATGTCCTCTACAGATAAAGGGAAACTATAAGCAAAATGTACAGTACACAAAATAGTATGATATTTCATAAAACAGCTAACTTTTACATGTGTAGCGTGTGTGATGTGGTGTGTGTGTGTGGTGTAGGCACGTGTGTGTGCAGGTATGTACACCTCGTGTGCATGGAGCCAGAGAAGAATGCCGGTGTCTTCTGTCACTCGCCCACTTGTCTCTTTGGTGGAACCTTTCACTGAATGAGAAGCTGCTGCTTCTAGGTCAGAAAGGCTGACCAGCGAACTCATTTGGTAAAGTGCTTATGCAAGTATAAGGGCCTGAATATGATCCCCAGAATTCAAACTCAACCAAAGGTTTAAGTTAAAAAAAACATCCAGGCATAGTGGCACAGGCTTGAAATCCATGTATTGAGGAAGTGGAGACAAGAGGATTCCTGGGCTTGCTGGTCAGCCATCTAGCCTACTTGACAGGCTCCAGGCCAGGAAGAGAGATTCTGTGTCCAAAAAGGTAGATGGTGCCTGAGGAATGACACCTGAGGTTGTCATCTGGTCTCCATGTACTCTTGTGCATACACACACAGGCACACACACACACACAGAGACACACAGAGAGACACACAGTTAAAATTTGTTGTCCCTTCAAGCAAGTGGTAAGTTCTGTCAAGGCAGACCCTCAATTTGTCACATCCTCCTGTATTTCTTCCAAAGTCCCAGCAATAAATGGCATGGAAATTCCATAGGGACTCATGATGAGGCAGAAGTGGGAGCCCAGGTAGGATGATGCCAGTGAGTGCCTACCTCATGGTGCTGCAGGTCCCGTTCAGCATTAGCCCTCATGTGCCTTATCTCATCCTTCGTGTCTTCCAGTTCCTTCTGTACAAGCTCGAGTTTCTGCTCCACACTGAGTCCTGAGCGTTCAAGCCCCGCACGGGACTTGGATCTACGCCTAGCCCGTAACTGTAATCCAAGAGAAATAAAGTCAATATCCAAAGAGGAAGGGGCAATAAAATAGCCCAGGTGGGCATCAGAATGAGCTCTTAGACCTACTACGTACCTCACTGAATGAAGCCAGGGGGAAAGGATGCTGGATATTAGCTCGAGGTGACATTTATTTCACACGTTATCCCAAGGCCACACACTGAGTATCTCAAAGGCTTGTGTTTGACAATGAGTGGAAAATACAGAAAGGGAAAAAAATACCTTGAGGGCAGAAATGTTGTGACCGGCTATAGATCAGCATTCAAGTCAAGGGCAGGGAAAGCCCTGAGTTCAGTGCTCCCAGAAATGAACACAGAAACTGCAAGTGGGGGCATAAAACGGAGCTCTGCCGACAAATAAATAAAAGCCTAGGTTCCTAGTCATTTTAGGCAATAGTTACAGTGGGTGGTCCAGGGAGTGTATAGACCTCAAAATGGGTTTGTTTGACCCTCAAAGGACAAACCTACAAATAGCCTTTCAAGTTAAAGGGCCACAGGAGGGTCACTTCGCTCATTTATGTGGCTGGTAATAACTGAGTCTCTCATTTAAGGGGTAAACTTTTAGTGTTAGGGACTGAACCCAGGACCTTGTGCCTGAGCTCTATCTCCAGGCCCTGGGACTCAACTCTTTCTCCTCCTTCTTCCTCCTCTTCCTCCTTTTTCTTTTGTTGACAGATTCTTCGCCACTTAGCCAGGCTGGCCTCTAACTAGTGTTCTTCCTTTCTCAGCCTCCCAAGTGCTGAGATCACAAATTGGAGCCACCGTACCAGCCTTAAAGGAAGTTCATACAAATTAAGATATTCTGTATGGGTCAACCTGCTACTAACTGAAAGAGACACTTTGGAGGGGAAGTAAGACAGGAGAAAGTCACATGGCCACTTGGCCAAGGAGAGCACACCAAAGGCAAATGCACAAATGCCTCTTGCATTTAAGAGGGGCAAATGGGATAAAATAATTCGGATATCCCCACTGAATACCTGTGAAAATTCTGTTGCTGATACTTTAATTTCTGATAACCGTGGCATTCGGTGATCCCAGGGTTCCAATTTAGAGTAATATTTCTCAAACATCTCTGTTTCTGTTTTAAGAGCAGAGTTTCCATAGCTGAAAGATACACAGTATCTAAGTAAGTGTGACAACTCAAATAACGAGTACTTAACAGTTACCACCACATGTGGCCTCCTGCATGATATGTGGCCTTGCTGACTGACTTTCTTCATGTATAAAATGGGCACAAAATGGTATGTTTTAGGGTTACAACAAGAATACAAAGACCTTAGGACAGTACCTGGACACAAAGTAAGTGCTACTTATGTATTTAATCATTATTTTTATTTATTTGAGTGTGTGTGTGTGTGTGTGTACACACATGCATGCATACAGCAGGGTTTTTTGCCACTGCAAATGAATACCCATCCAGCTTTACATTGGTGCCTGGGAAATTAAACCCAGGCTGACAAGCTTTGCAAACAAATACCTTAAGCCATCTCTCCAGTGCCATCAATATCTTTAAAAAATAACTTTTAAAAAAGATATTTTAATTATTTACTTGCAAGGAAAGGGAAAGAGCGAGAGAGCGAGAGAGCGAGAGAGCGAGAGAGAGCGAGAGAGCGAGAGAGCGAGAGAGAGAGAGAGAGAGAGAGAGAGAGGGAGGGAGGGAGAATGGGTGCCATGGCAAAGGAATTCCACTTTGTGCATTTGGCTTTACTTGGGTACTAGGGATAGAACCCAGGTCGTTAGGCATTGCAGACAAGCACCTTCACCACTGAGATATCTCTTCAGTCTTCATTGTCTATGAAACAAGCCACAGAGTTCAGAGCACTGGTATTGTTGCAAACAGCCTCATGTTGCTGGGATGAATATTCAAACCAGGCGTAGTTTAGGGAAGGAAGAGTTTTATTTCAAGGTTACAGATCCAGGGGGAAATTTCCATCAATGGCAGAAGGAGCTGCTTCTATACATCCAAGCAGGGAGAAACAACCAAACAGCCCGTAAAAACCAAAAGCAGCAAGCACAAACAGGCAGCAAGCAGGACCCTGCCAGAGCTCAGATTGCTCTGCAAACCCCTGGGTTGGTTCAGATCCACCCCTAAAAACACCTTATGACTGGATCCCAGGATCTGTACCCAATGACACACCCTCCAGCCAGGTGACTGGAGACCCAAGTTATAAGCGTGAATAAAACACCTGAGCCAGGTGTGGTGGCGCACATCTTTAATCCCAGCACTCAGGAAGCAGAGGTAGGAGGATCGCCAAGAGTTCAAGGCCACCCTGAGACTACAGAGTGAATTCCAGGTCAGCCTGGGCTAAAGCGAGACCCTACCTTGAAAAAAAAAAACACCTGAGTCTATGGGGGACATACATTCAAAATACCACAGGTATCATATGGAAAATTGCTGTTACTGACTTCATCTTCAGGTATCAATTAACTCATCTGTAAAGTTCCTTCTCAATTAATGCTTTATTGAAGCTACATACACCCACCATCTTCAGATGTGCCCTTTGGTTTATGTTTCTCAGCTTTTTTTTCTCTCCAGCACCCAATAGATGAAAAAAAAAATTCACTGGAAGCACTCATTAGTGAAGACTAGATCTGGCTTATCTTAGTATATATTCCAATAGTATGAATCTTCAACTTCTTAACATCTCATACATGTAACTTAAGAAGTGTGCATGCAAAATACACACCTACGTATGTATATTCAAGACAGAATAGCTTTGATGTTTTTGTAATTCCTGATTGACTGAATTTTTAAGATTGGTAGGGAAGGCTAAAGGGAAATACAAAATATTGAAGCATCCTGCTTTTCAGCATGTTCTCAGTGTAGCCTGTGGATTTGTGCCTGTGTCTGAATCTCGGCTGGTTGTGTGAATTTAGGAAAGTGACAACCTGTGAACACCCTGGGACTGCTGTACCATTATGTAAGATCATGCAAAATAACAGACACTCGAAATGGTAGCCAACAGTAAGACTAATCCCTCAATTCTGGCATAAACTACTATACATGTATCAAAGCAACATCCATCCAGCCACCAGAACCAGGGTGCTCAGTGTGAGGCCAATCAGTTGTACCATCCATCTCCATGCTGAAAACCTCATTCAGCTCATGAAGACTTACACTCAGATCATTTCAATGGCATTGTTTCTGTTCATCTGACATATTTGATCATGTTATCATAAGATGTAACCATGCGGGGCTAGAGAGATGGCTCAGCGGTTAAGGCACTTGAATGCAAAGCCTGGGGACACGAGTTCCATTCCCCACTTCCCACATAAAGCCAGATGCACAAAGAGGCACATGTATCTGGAGTTCGCTTGCAGCAAATGGTGGCCCTGGTGAGCCCATCAGTCTCTCTTCTCTCTCTGCTTGCAAATAGATGATAGATAGATAGATAGATAGATAGATAGATAGATAGATAGATAGATAGATAGATAGATAGACAGATAGATGATTGATAGATGGATGGATGGATGGATGGATGGATGGATACATACATACATACATACATGCATAGATGGATGGATGGATGGAACCCTGGAAAGGGGTGGAGGCTACCTGATGCAGAACAGGAGAGCCCCTAGGTAACCGGTCTGGCACCAGGTTTAACCAGGCGATCCCTCGGGGCTTTCCACGGCCGCTCAGCCCCCTGCCCTTCCGCTCGTGAGCTCAGTGGCCCGGGAGGTTTCCGTGGCCCAGGGCCCGGGCGGGTACCTGAGCTCCTCCACCAGCCCGCACAGCTGGATGACGGGCAGCTCGCTCCCCTCGTCCCCCTGGGAATCGGTGATGGTGCTTTCGGAGTCATCCTCGGCTAAGCCTGTACCTAACATGCCCTGGAGCGCCAGCCACCTGGCGTCAATCACTCAGCGACGCGGCGGCGTTGCCCGGACAACCGGACGCCGGTGTGGAGGGCGGGACTTCCGGTGGTCTGTGACGAAGCCCCGCCCCTTCCTGCGCCGGGCAGAGCGCACGAGCCCTGGCCGCGGAAGCGTGTTCGGTCGGTGCTTTAACCGATGGCCTTCAGGTCTTAGTGACCATGGCGGCTACGGTTTGCTCAGCACCGCTGGGTGTTGGCCGACCATGTGATGCCATTGTTCTGGCCGGTCTCCAGCCGGGAGCCCGGGGGCACCGTGAGACCCTCCGCGCATGTGCCCACTGCACTGTCTCACACGGGAGCACCGTGCACAAGTGGCCGGTTATAAAATGGATATAAATTCCAGAGACATGGGCCGGCGAGAAGGCTCAGCGGCGAAAGGCGCTTGCTTGCAAAGCCTCACGCCCCGGGTTCCATTCCCCAGCATCTGGAGTGTGGCAAGAGACCCTGGCATGCTAATCCCCCCTTTGCAAATCTCTCCTTGCAAATAAATTCAAGAGACATGCCTACATTGGGGTGATTGCTACGTCTTTAATTCTCCCTGGGAGAATGCATTGTAAAGACATCTAAGCCTTCAAAAGGCTGTAGCCTGTGGTGATGTAGTTAACTTAGAAGTGTTTATAATGGTAAATTTTACAGTTCGCGGTGTTTTTACAAATAGTTATGTACTCCTGTTTTTGTGTGTGTATAGGTATGCGCGTGTTCGTGTGTGAGTGCCGCTGGGTACATGTGAAGGTCACAGGATATCTTTCCTGTCCTCTCCGCTTTATTTGAGGCAGGGTTTCTTTCTGCTGTGATTTAGTTGTGCTCACAAGAGCTTGGGGAAACTCTCCGGTCTCTGCCGTGTCCCAGTGCTGTATTACCGGAGGCTATATATATATATATATATATATATATATATATATATATATATATATATATATATATATATGATGTTTTTATTTGTGAGAGAGAGAATGGATGCTCCAGGTGCTCTGCTGCAAACGAACTCCAGATGCACTCTGTGCATCTGGCTTTATGTGGCTACTGGGGAACTGAACCACGGCCATTAGGCCTTGCAAGCAAGCACCTTAACCACTGAGCAATCTCTCCAGCCCGAGGCAGCTTTTTAATTAATTTTTTTTTGAGGTAGGGTCTCACTCTAGCCCAGGCTGACATGGAATTCCCTATGTAGTCTCAGGCTGGCCTGGAACTCACAGCAGTCCTCCTACATCCACCCACCAAGTGCTGGCATTAAAACAAGTACCACCACTCCAGCTTCTAGGAGCAGCTTTCGCTTGTTTGTTTTCAATGTGAGGTCTGTGGATGGCCAAACTTGATACTCAGTCTTGAGCAGGGAGCACATTATTCCATGAGCCATCTCCCCTGTCCCTGTTTTGTGTTTTTCAAATGCAATTTAAAAAAAACTGAAGTAGTGTGAGCTTCAGGATATAATAATTTTGTTTGAAAACACAAATTTCAGCTCATACATGTTAATCTGTTACTGAATTGGAATAACAACTTTAAGACTGGAATGTTCTCTTCATGTTGGTTTGAAGTGGGGCCTGCTGACTGTGTTTTTGGCTCACTTTGGAATTCTGGCCTCTGGAACTATAAGAATAAAATTGTTTGCTTGAGCCAGAAGTTTGTAGCAATAGGGTACCATAGCCACATGAAACTAGTATAGTTACCAAATCAATAAGGAAGGTAAATGGGATTATATATTAAACAAAATCTCAATTCAGACTGGATATGATAACACACATCTGTAATCCTGGGAGGTTGAGGCAGAAGCACCTCGAGTTCAAGGCTAGCATGGGCTACATAGTGACATAAAAAAGCAGGGTTGGGGAGATGGCTCAGCAGGTAAGGCACTTGCCTGCAAAACCTAATGACCCTGGTTCAATTCCTCAGCATCTGGAGTTCATTTGCAGTGGCTAGAGGCCTTGGTGGGCCCTCTCTCTCTCTTGCTCTCTCTCTCTCTCTATCTATCTCTATCTATCTCCTTGCAAATACATATATGTGTATATATACATGCAAATATATGTATATATATGCAAACGACCTGGGCACAGTGGCACATGTCTTTAATCTCGACATGCACCCACATACTCGTGAATGTTCACACACACATAGATGCATTTAAAAAAATCGAGCCAGGCGTGGTGGCACACGCCTTTAATCCCAGCACTTGAGAGACAGAGGTAGGAGGATCGCTGTGAGTTCAAGGCCAGCCTGGACTACAGAGTGAATTCCAGGTCAGCATGGGCTAGAGTGAGACCCTGCCTCAAAAAAAAAAAGAAAGAAAGAAGAAAGAAAGAAAGAAAATGGGCTATAGAGATGGCTCAGTGGGTAAAGCACTTGATGCATGAGTTTGGATCCCATATAAAGTTGATGTAATAACAAGCATCTTTAATCCCAGACATAACAGAGTAAGATGGGAGGTGGAGAAGAACAATCCTGGAAGTTCATGGGGTGGCCTGGCATTCCAGCTGTGAACAAGAGACCCTGCTCAAAACAAGGTGTTAGGTCAGGGTTTGTCCTCTGACCTCCACGAACACGTCTTGGCACATGCACACTCTCTCTCTCTCTCTCTCTCTCTCTCTCTCTCTCTC
>PVHP010032056.1:0-20584 GCA_004024765.1 Zapus hudsonius | reverse complement strand
TAGTGTATAGAGAGTGTGCACCTCCTCTGGAAGTGACTCACCTCACAGTGATTCAGTGAGACCCAGGGCTGCTGGGTGAGGTACATCCTGACCTTCATGGGACCCCATCTACCTTTGCTGCAAGGGACCCTGAGGTGTAGCCCTTTAAGGACTCCATTCAAAATCCTCAAGTAGACTTCACCTAACTTGTCAATTCCTGCATTACTTTTTTTTTCTTTTTCCATTTCAAAACTGTAAGAACACTTGCTCTGCCCTTCTGTGGCCTCTCTCAGCTCATATTATCTTGGTCCTTACAATGCAAGTCTTCTGCCAGTGTCTCCAGGGGAAACTGGAAATTTCTTTGATGGATTTCCTGTACTTCCTTCCTCGCCAGCATTTTGGCTCCCTCCTATTCCTGGCTGCTTTGGCATTCATAAATTACATTTTTCCCCTCCTCCTAGTCTTGCCAAAAAATATGCTGGCTTCTTTCCTCTGAACTGATATGATCAGCCCTGGTTCCCAGTTATTATTTGTGCCAAAAACTGGCAAATTCCCCTTGGATGGAGTTAGCTGTAGCTTTCCCTCTTTGGGGAATCTTGGCCCCTAAAGTCTTGTTTACTTCAGCAGTTTTCTCATTTTCTAATCAATGTGTTTTGGAATCTAATGTCATCTTTTCTAGTCATTATGATAAAGAACACTGGTCTTGTTGCAGAACAAATATCTGGAGTTCAGGACTCCAGACTCAAATGTAGCTTACACAAATAAATTGTTTAAACTTTTTATTTTTACAACAGATAGGAATTTGGTAAGACTGTAAAAAAACAGAAACTTTATGTTTGATTTAGAAATCAAAAATGAAAAGTACATATAATCTTAAATCATATATATATATTGCATCAAACAAAAAACAAGTCATTTAAAAATAAGTATTAGCAAAGAAATAAAATATACAAGTGAGAAATTTATCTGCTGAAAATACTAAATTAAAGATAAATTTTTATTATAAAAATAATTTGATTACTGGGTCCTAGACTATGAGAAAGGGTAATTTAAAAATCAAATTTAAAATTTGGTGGCACACACCTTTAATCCCAGCACTTGGGAGGCAGAGGTAGGAGGATCAATGTGATTTGAGTACAGCCTGAGACTATGTAATGAATTCCAGGTCAGCCTGGGCTAAAGAACCTTCCTCGAATAAACAAAAACAAAACAACAACAAAAAAATCAGTTTTAAAATCATGTTAAAGGCACTTGACTTCAAAACTTCCTCTACACTGCCCACAGAAAGCCAGATGTAAAGTGGGCCACATGCCTAATTCCAGTGCCCCTGCAGCATCAGGAGACCAAGTCAAGAGAATTTGGATAGAGACTCCTTCTCACAAAAAAAAGTTTAAGGCCTACAAGATAGGCCTGGGGTGGTTCATTTCTTGCTGAGATGTTAGCCATCCGCCTGTGGCTCATTGGTGGGGTTGGAATAACCACGGCTCTTTCACTGCCTTCTTCAAAATACAGAGCCTCCATCAGAGAGTGAGATCAGTATAGGTTAAATGAGATAAACATTTCTAATTTGATAAGATTATACTGGTAATAGCCTCTCTGTGGTTCTCTGGTAATGGGAATTTTTCCTTGGAGCCCAAGTTTTTTTGGTTCACATAGGGTTTTGGTCTGGGACCCAATTCCAGTTAAGAATTCCTTGTCCCCTTGAGAGAGTGGCGGTGAGAGAGTGGCGGGATAAGCAGGAGACCTATAACCACAGCCAATCAGTCAACCCAGGATAAATCAATGGGGCATACACGGATTTCCAACACAACCCAAAGCGGTTGTACAGAGTATCTTAAGATATCAACAATAAAGCAGACTTAAAACTCACCCACCATGACTCAGGGAACTGAGCAGAAGAGGGGGCGGAAAGACTGTAAGAACCATCAAGGGGAAGAATATCCAGAGACATTGCCCCCCTCAGTAACAACACACAAAGGGAGGGGGGGTAACCTGGCTACTTCCTGTGCTATCCACAACCCCCACCCCATAGATTGATTCAGTGTGCCCATTGAGGAGGATACCCACTGTGTCGGGGTCAGGGAGGAGGGAAATGGGATACCAACACAATATTTGCCCTTATAATGTATCTAATTTTGAATAATAAAGATATCAAAAAAAGTGAAGACTCAAGCTCAGGAAGCAATGTAGTGAGGGCACTGAAAGAATGTAGAAGCCAGAGAATGGAGCGGAGTGCTGTGGAGCACTGCCACTCATGCATGGACATTGCATTCTTGACCTCACAGTGATTGTTGGAGCCTTCACCACCAGCACACAGACCACACACTCCATAGAGCACACTGACATTCTGTCATGGATAAAAGAGAAGAGGAGGCCATCCTCCTCCATCAGGATGGTTTCTGGGGGAACAGGATACATTTCAGTGGTGTTTCAAGATGAGTTCCATGTGCTCTTGTAAGTAACCCCCAGCCCATGCTCATGCAGATAAACATAATTAAATAGGGCGGGTAACTTGCAGAAGAGTAAATAGACGATATCAAACAGGAGAGGGATGAGTGTGAAGAGAGGTTTTGTTGAAGGGTGTGGGGAAGGGGTTCAAAAGAAGATAATTAGAGGAGATTATAATAACAATACATTATACACACGCATATAAATTTTCAACAAAAATAAATTTAATAATAAAATTACAACACACACACAAAGACATGTGCATACGTTTTGGTCTCAAATAAAATAATTTTATCGTTGTAAAAAGAAGTTGGAAGGAGAGAATGGACACCCCAAGTTTGTCCTCTGACCTTCAGATACCCCCCTGCGGTACAGTTGCACCCATATACACATACACATATACATACACATAGAAATAACAAAAGATTAAGTAGAAATTCTAAATTATTACTGCTTCCAGTGTATATAGCTCTTAACGCTAGAAAGTATAGGCAACTTTCAAAATAAGTATTTGTGCTAATTCATGTATTAATTCCTTTCCTTGTTGCTGTAACAAAATACCTGACAAGCAGCGACTTAAGGGAGATAGTGTGTCTGACAATTCGAGAAGGCATCGTGATGGAGAAGACCCGCTGGCAGAAAGGAGCAAGAAACTGAGATGCTCACAGGTTTTCACAGCATTCAAGAAGAAAGCAGTGGGTTCTCCTGTGCATCTCCTTTTCTCCATTTTTGTTATTCTTTTACAGTTTCCTAAGTTTGTTTATAGGGGTGTGTGTGGTGTACATGCATGCTCACCATGTGTGGGAAGATGTGTGTGTGTGTGTGTGTGTGTGTGTGTGTGTGTGTGTGTGTGGACTCGCAGGTGGTCATGCAGGTGTTCATGCTCCTGTGTGGAAGACAGATGTGGACATCAGGTGTCTCCGGTGATTGCTATTTTACTTACTGAGATAGGATCTCTTGCTTGAATCCACTGCTTGCCTTTGAGAATTGAAAGAAAAAGGGTGCCAGCCTAGCTTAGTCAGTAGAACATGAGACTCTTAAAAGTTAAAGTAAAAAACTGATTTCCAAGCTGATAATCCCCAGAGTCCAATTTCAGTAGAAACCAACTGATAAGATTTCTTAGCATGGCAGTTCTTTGGAACTTCCTATAAAAATGTGACCAAGCTCTGGGTAATAAAGCACAAACCTTTATCTTTCACCAATAAAATTATTTTCCTTTTTGCAGTTTGCTTTATTTTGACATGTAATGGGAAACATGTGTGTGAGAGCTAGTGCTGCTGAATGTTGGAGAAAGAATAAGAGAGGAATTCTAATTCTAATAGAATAGCACATTGAATTAATAAGGTTTTAATATGTCATAAAATGCACACTATGCTAAACATTAAATTTATGGTTTTGATTTAATTTAGCTTGAAACCACTTCCTATGTGAGAAAAAACAAGAGTTCTATTTTGACAAACATACCGACATTGAGAGAATTTGAATTCCCACTGTGCCTATTTGAAAATGAATCAACAGCTTTAAGTTCCATACAGAGTAGAAATTTCTAAAAATAAGTTTGGACCTAAAAAGTTATGCCTTGACGTAAATAAAGAGCCTTAAATTTTCAGTAATTATCAGAGTATGCAATTATTTTTGATGACCTATTCAGATGATATAAGAAGTGACATAGACGATAGATGATATAACCAGAAAACACATGATGGATAAGTAGATAGATATGTGATAGACATTTTAGTGTATGTGAACATATTTTTCAATATGAAACTTTCCCTTTTTCCATAACCACAGCTAAACTTTAATTTTGAACTTCAAGCAGCCTAAACCCTTGGAGAAATTAGGTCTCCTAGACAACCACAGTGCTTTATGATTATTTATAATAAAAGCCAATATGCTGTCAGTCATCTAAATGATGGTAAACACTGGCAGGAATGTAAGTTTCTAGAACTGAAAGATTATAATTAGTTGTCTTCAAACTTAAGTTAATCGAATGACAAAAGTGAAGAAAAATTTCAGAGAAACTAAGATTCAATCCATCTATGAGAAGTGGAACCCTGGATGATAGCTTTGATATTCTCACAATTTGATCCAATGTTGTTTTCAGTTATTTATTTACACCTCTGGAACACAATGTTTTCTCTTCTTTTTTATGATTGATCTTTGGGACTGTAAAGGTTGCAGCTTGATTCTACCTGAAATGTTCCCTGCAGTTATCTCTGATGAGTAAACCTCATTCAACTCAGCCAGGATTGACAGTAATAAATGGGGGACAAATTAATAAAAAAAAAAAGAAAAGGAAAAGTGCAATGAGATTTGAATTGCTTGTACAAGGAGGGAGGAGATTATTAGAAAAGAGAGTATTAAAATGCCAAGATATTTCTCAGCAGTGTAAACATTCTCAAATTTTGAAATGCTACACTAGCTTGCAGAGATATCGTAGATAGAATTAGGCTTCATTATTGATTCCCCCCAGACACTGTTGGTGTGTTGCCCATTTAAACACATTATCAGATACTTAAAGAGTAATTTATAATGCTTTGAAGAACATTCACTTCATTTAAAACAGCTAGTAACATCTTTCAAATGAGAGGAGGTGTCAGGACTCAATAAATGAAAATGTCGGATGAAGACATAGTGTGCATTAGAATAGAAATCAGATTTTTATAACACATTGAATAAAATATTTCAAATATAAAAGCCTTTTAATAATGGAAATGCATTGCAAACTACAATTATGAGCATTCAATTAAATAGCTATAGGTAAGAACATCCATGTCAGTATGGAAATAGTAGAAGATTATCTTGGAAGTGGAAGGTTTCAATTCACCTACAGCTCAAAACCGCCTTTCTATTTGAATGGACGTTTTGTTTACTGCAATTTTCATAATTTCACAGTTATATTTAATGTCATTTCATAGATTTCTCCAAAAAATATCTCACCAGAATCCATCTCTGTTCAATACTTTGCTGAATGATGTGTGTAGTTAGAATTTTAATGTAGACTTTTAGAGAGAGGAAATATTTATTTAAGTTAATATGCATAATCATATGAGTATTACTTATTTCAATATGAGTACTGAGGATTTAGTAAGATTTTCTCTGCATTACTTTTATTAATAGGTTAGATTTGCATTATGTGAAACTGAATAAAGATCGGGATGACATTTATGTGCAAAGTCATTTTCTATACTCATATTTTACTGGCCAAATATACTGAGTTAATCATTATCATTCCTCAGTCATTCAGTTTTATCTAAGTTCATAAAATTATCTGGTATTTAAAGATAACAGTGAGTTCTAGATGCTCAACAATATATGTACATATATGCATTTTTATTTCCAGAACTGAGATTTTAAAGTATCAGCCAATTGCAATTTATTTGTAACTAACATTTTGCTTTCACACAAAGACAATAATTTTCAAGGCAAATTTATCAATTATCAATGAAGCTCCATGAAATGCTATTAATTTATGACAATCTTAAAACTATTTTTAAAAACGTTTTATGTTAATGTTTCTCTGGAATAGTAATAAAATTTTATTTTTGTGATCAATTAGTATATAGATTAATTTTCTAATTATTACTGCATTTAGTAAACTTGAAAGAAATTTTCTTTATAAAACCTTCCAATGTATGCAATAAATATATGCCAATAAAAATCAAGTAATTAAATTTATTGCAACAAAATATGCACCATAACATTCTTTGTGGTGGTTAATTTATATCATGCATATTTTCATTATAAATTTATTGAGTAGAAAATATCATCTGATCATCCAAATAGAAAGGGTCCATTTGTACAAATACATATTTAGGGACAATAGTACAAATAAAAACATGTATTCAAAAATACTTCCTTATATTTACCCACAATTTATAAGATATTTTATTGGACAAAGAACCATGGAATAACATGGTTTTTCTTTCTTACTATTGTTATTTGAAGATTTTGTTCTGCCTTCTGGCTTCAGTAGTATTTGCTGAAGACTTAGCTTCAAGTCCTATCTTTTTTCTGGATTTATCTCCAAGAGCTGATACTAGTTTTAGTTTTCAACATTATCTGAAAAGCTCAACTTGGATTTTGTGTATATATATTTTTCAGGGTACTCTGATTTTTATGGATTTGTGGTTTACTGCCTTTTATTAATTTTGGAAAATTTTCAGCTGCAATTTTTTCAAATGTTCTTTTCTCTTTCTGCTATATTTTAGCTAAGGATTTAAATTAAACATAAATACCTATTTGGACAGTATAATTCTGTTCCTCATTTTTAATTTTATATTTAAGCTTTTAAATTCTTTTAAATGCCCACTGATTATTTCAAAAATTAATTCTTGGTGCATTATTTTATTAATATTTAATGTTTGATACTTTTATAATTAGGGGCATTTTGAAATTATTTTACTTTTATGTCTACTATTTTATTCACTATGATTTTTTCTGTTCTTGTTTTAACATTTATAATAATTGCTGACTATTGATTTTTGAAGGATGAATTTTTACATGACTTTTATGAATTCATAAATATGATTTAACAAATGTTTTTGCCTTTATCAATTGGAACTCTATGCAGATGAGAATGAGAGGATCTTTTGAAATTTAAGTTTGGTTAGTATCAGACATCTAGATTTTAGTTATAGATTTTCCTTAGAGTTCCTTACCCAGATAGATCACACAATTTGACAAGCCGGGCTGCATTGATTATTTTGCTAATGTGATCAAGCGCCTGAAGGAAGCAGTTTAAAGAATGAAAGGATTCATTTTAGCATTCACTGTGACGGAACACATTCCAACAGGGCAGAGCAAGAATGGAAGCAGGAGGAGGAAGCTTACTGTTCATACTGCAGCCACAGCCAGGAAGCAGCAAGGGAGCATCCCCACTGTAAAGCCTCAAGCCACAGTCCCAGTGACACATTTCTAGCAAGGCTCCTTCTCCTAAAATTTCGACAACATTCACAAACCAGGTTATCAGTTTGGGACCCAGTTTCAAACATATGTGCTATGGGAAGAATTTCATAGCCAAACCATAATATTTTCCCCATTGCCACCAAGGCAACATTTCCATAAGTGCAATGGAAACATCTCCTGAATGATGACTCCAACACCAGTGTGAGTGGAAAATAGATTTATTCTCAAACCGGGTGCACAGGCAAGATAGCTCACAAAGGACTGAGGCCTTCAATCCAGTTTGCAGTCTCATTGCGTAGTGCAGTATAAGGAGGCAAGACTAGCAAGCAAGCAGTGCTTTCCAGAAGCAGATGTGGCAGTTAACAGTTTCCAAGGAGAGGGTTGACAAGGGAAGGGGGGGCTGAGCACTGAGGAGGAGCAATTCCAAAAGCCTATTCTAACTGCAGAATACCTGTCTATTGTGTAGTTTAATTGTTGCAACCATTACCAGGTTACCATCTACTTTTATTTCCTCCTTTTAAACCCACTGGGGGGGAACCAGCACCCCTTGCCATTGTAGGACTTTTTAGTACATTGAGTTAAGAGAAGCAACTAGATGTGCTTTTTACAATTTAACAGTATTTTAAAAATTGGTCTATTATGCCTTAGTTTAGTTCCTAAGCAGTTTGTATTTACAATGAATCAGTAGATCAATATTTAACATTTAGTATTTTCTACTATATACCTCCAGCTTGGATGCTATGCTGTTTTCAAATTTCCTCCATCAAATGAAAGAATCTACAACTTTCAAATTCATTCTCATTCATGTTCATAGACAGAATGGACCTCTCTTTGCCAGAATGGACCTCTCTTTGCCAGAATGTCAAAAGAATGGCTTATGTTCCAGGTCCTGACAATCCTTATTTCCTTCCAAAACTGAACAATCCAAACCTCCATGTTTCTCTTTGGATTGTGTTCTTTAGTCTAAGATGTCATACTCTTCTACAGGTTCCCCAAACTCAGAGCCACATACCTATGAACCACACATTAGGTTTATCACAGCAAAAGCCTTAAAGTCAAGTTGATACATAAAACTAACAATCATAACATATTATGTAAAAAAATACATAAGTCATTCAATTCAGAAAAAATTAAATCAAATAATATAATATGTCAAAAAGTTAGTCCCCCCTCCTCTCTCTCTCTATCTCTCTCTGTATATCTCTGCTTAAAAATGAATACATAAAATATTAAAAAAAATAAAAAAGGGCTGAAGAGTTGGCTCAGCAGTTAACGCACTTGCCTCCAGTGCCTAAGGCCCCGGGTTCAATTCTCCAGTAGCCACATAAGCCAGACCCATAAGGTGGTGGCCCTGGTGTGCTTGCTCTCTCTCTCTCTCTCTCTCTCTCTCTCTCTCTCTCTCTCTCTCTCTCTCTCTGCTTGAAAATGAATAAATAAAATAATTTTAAAAATAAATAAATAAAAGTAAGGGCCAGGTATGATGATGCATACCTGAAATCCCAGCACTTGGGAGGCAGAAGTTGGAGGATGGCTGCAAGTTTGAGGCAGCAGAGCAAATTCCAGGTCAGCCTGGGCAAGAGTGGGATTCTACCACAAAAATTCAAAGAAAATCAAAACAAACAAAAAAATTAGACCCATATTATTTGAACATCTGATAAATATGATAAATATGTACCATAGTTTTATAATTATTTTGGAAAATGATTATTTTGAGTTAACACAAATTTGAAGTGACAGACTGTTTATATAATCAATTTAATTTAACAGAAAGACATGGCCCTTATTTTATCCTATTCAATCTGTTAGAGATTATTTCCAACCCTACACAATTCTAGCCACATGGATTAAAATTGCCAGATATTTTGTATTGATTTTTCTTAGATGAACAGTTGATAGCATGCAGAAAATGAAAAAAAAATATACACCCTCACACACACACACACACACACACACACATATATATAAATCAAATAGCATATATGGGTAATGAAAGGACATTTAAGATATCTGTCATGCTTTGCTTTATCATATTTATTCTGCTGTTGTTTGTTATGACTCTATTTTAAGTGATAATCCAGTTTCTAGATGTAAATATAACAAGGTTGAACTAATGAGGGTCTGAAAATAGTCATTAGGAGTTGTCCTGGAATCTTTCAGATTACATTGTCTTTAAACTAAACCAACTGTATCTTGTCAAAAGGAGGAACTTAATTATATAAGCTGAAGATAGCTGTCTTGACCTTCCAGATGGACTTCATGGGTCAAGATAATTTCATTATATAATACAAAAAAACATTTCTAAGGGTTTGTTTAGAAATTGTAATATAGTCCTTCATTTGTGAGGAGGTTTAACTACATTGTATATAAAACATTTAACAGTGGATGCAGCCAAAAATTAGTTTATGTGCACAAAGCAACCCCTATTTACAAGGGATTAAATGGGTCTCTAAGTTATATTTTGTATGTCAAAGTTAATGAACTATGCTTCCTATATAGAAAATTGCTCTACATCCTTAGTGATTTATAAAAAGAAAGCATTAAAATAATGCCAAATGGTCCTAAAATGTATTCTCTGGTTTATTTTTACATATTTAATCAGTCAACATTAAAGTTCAAGAAATAGGTTTAGCTTTGAGAATTTAATGCCCCAAGAATCTTTTGTAAATATCCCTGATATAATTTTTTTAATTGAAAAAAATATATATTTTAAAAATTAGTGTCTTTTGGTTCTAGTCAGTATTTAGTATTTGGATTGCTGTCCTACATATTTGTTCCATCAAAGGTCTCATTTTTCATCAAATTTTGTATTCACAAATAAATTTTGAACTCAAATATACCACTTTTATTTGGGGATCCCACAATAAATATTGTCTGTAGCTAAATGACCTATAAGAAGATTTTTCTCGAGGTATCAACACAACCATTTTCCTTGTCAACAGTGACATTCAGATGCATGCAAGGCCTTCTATTAAAATATCGATGTGACTTCTGGGTCAAAATGGTGCAGGTACCAGATCATTAGAATTAATAGGGTTAAAAAAAGTAATATATTGCAAAATTCACTTTTTTATTGGGAAAAACTTTAGTTAGCAGTACCAAAGACTCTAGAGAGTATAGAGAGGCCAGCAGAGACAGACCCAGCTGGCTAGTTTACAGCCACAGCTTCCTGCAAGCCGCAGCTCTGGGGGAGCTGAGAGCCTGAAACCTGTGGAGCAAGACTGGTGCAGCCGAGCAGCAGGAGAGCTCACCCCACGTGAACCAGACCCCACAGTGACTTGCCAGGGAAACCACCAGCACTATATCCATACTGTGGCTACTAGAGCACCTGCCACATACTCCAGCGACCCACGGGACTGTGTCCCCAGCTCCAGCAGCAAGCGCCAGCATGAAACACCATGCAACACAGGACCAGAGGAAACACCAGCTGAGGACAGCTTCTTCCTAGAGGTCAAGACACTTATAAAGTCTGGGGAGAGGTGCTAGGGGGGTGCAGAATATTGGAGGGGCGTGGAGAATAAGAGGGGGAGGGGAGGATAGGAGGTGATCAGAGGGGAGGGAGCTGTGTGTGACAGCAGGTAGGTCCACCAAAAACTTGGCCAAGGAGAGCCTACAGGTGCTGCCCCTAGGGCAGACCTGCTTTCTGCTGCCAGGTGAACAATCACTGGGCTCTCTCTCTTTTTAAAAAATATATTTGAAGTGGATTTTTTTCTCTTATACCAGGCTTCCACCTGTTTTTCTTTCCTTCTTTATTTTTGTGATGTATCAAGTCCTTTATTTTTCTCTTATATCAGGCTTGCACCTGTTTTGTTTTTTTTTTTTTAATAACAAATAAAGGAATTTGAGAACAATGATTCCATGACCAATACAAGGATCTCACTGGGCTCTTGAGGCTGGGGCTGAGTTGGAGTGTGGAATCACCACAGGCCCACCAAGTACTGGGCCAAGGAGACACTAGAGCCTTGAGTCTCAGCCCTAGTGGGGGAGGTAGCATTCCAGATCTGCATGCTCAGTCTGGTGGAAAATCACTGGGCTCTATAGTTTGGGTGCTAGGACTGGATCTATTGTGGCATACCAATCAGGGACAGGAGCATGTGTGGTGGCTCTAAGACTAAACAATCCCTTACAGAGGGATCCAGATGGGTAAAGATCTGAGCCTGTCTGGGGGCAGGACACGCTGACAGGAAAGATCCTGTTTAAGGTCAAACCTGGTGATCATTCCACTGGCAGCAAGGTGGGCTGAACAAGTCCAACCCTAGCTAGACAACAATATATCACAGTCAGGCACCTGCCAGCACCTAATAGAGGGGTAATAAGGGGAAATCTACAACCCAACCAGTGGGGACTCTAAGGGGAAAGAGTAGCAAATAGATAAACCCTGACCACCCCTAAGTTTCAGTAATAAGACAAAGCAGAATGCACAGAGAAAGAAGAACTCTGACCTGTATATTATACTACATACCAGACACCAACCCAGAAGGTCAGGCATGCCCATAACCACAGCAGCTAACGCATCTGTGGTTACAAAGTTATCCCAACCCTACAGGCACACAGAGTACTCATCACTTACCCAACAAATCTAGTTTGATCACAAGTCAAAAAAAAAAAAATTAAAAATTCCTACGTCACTACCCGGACATTGGCAGAAACCAATTAAAAAATAAAAACACAGAAATTAAAGATGAAACTCCTCAATTCAGGGGCCCTAGTCCCACTATGGAACAGGAAAGTGACAAAGAAGTGGAGATAACAAAAATACAATCCTATAGAGAGAATAACATGACTCCTGACCACAACTGCAATGCAAACATGAAGCAGTTAATGGCTGATATGGAAATTATGAAAAAAGACATAAATCAGATGAAGCTCACCAACACAAACATAGACTTCAGACTGAATTTAATGGCGAGAAATATGAATTACTTCAAAAACATATTAAGTGAATTGAAGGTGAACCAACTACAGGAAGAGCTAGAAAATCAGTTGATTAAATTTGATGACAATTTAATAAAGCTTAAAAATGATTTTCAGGAATCCTTAGCAAAAACAAAAATAGACTAGAAATTACAACTCACCAAGGAATTGGAGACTATAAACAAAATTATAGCAAAAAAAAAAAAATATGAAACAGTATTGTTAAAAAACCTACCTTGAATCAATCAGTCCCAGAGTTGACAATCTGGAGGACAGATCCTCAGACCTTGAGGACAAAACTGAAGGAATTAATAACAATGTCATAGGTTTCAATAAATTTAAGAATTCGAGTGAGAAAAATATGAAGAATCTATGGGATACCATAAAGAGGCCCAATATTAGAATCATGGGGATCCCAGAGGGAGAAGGATACAAGGCCAGGGGCATAAGAACTATTTTCAACAGAATTTTTCAAGAAAAATTTCCCCTATCTTACAAGAGAAAGCCCACTCAACATTCAAGGGGCCCAGAGGATTCCAAACAGACAGGACATAAAGAGGAATTCTCCAAGATACATTTTAATCAATATGCCTAACATAGAAAATAAAAAGAAAATACTCAAAGCTACAAGAGAAAAGAAACTCATCACCTATAAAGGAAAACCCAACATACTTACCTCAGACTTCTCATTAGAAATCATGAAAGCCAGAAGGGTTTGGAATAATGCTGCTGCCTTCAGGAAATGCAATTTACCTCTAAATACGGCAATCTTCTGAGGGTAAAAGGATGGAAAACAGTTTATCAGGCATGTCAAAGTAAAAAGCAAACAGGTGTGGCAGCATTAATTTTTGACAAAATAGATTTCATACCAAAATCAATTAAAAGGGATAATGATAGTCACTTCTTACTCATCAAGGGAATGATTCAACAAGAAGATATCACCATCATTAACATATACTCACTAAATTCAGGTGCAACACAATTCATAAAGGAAACCATACTCAAAACTAAAACAGAAATAGACTCTATTTTCATCATAGTAGGAGACTTTAATGAGCCTCTATCATCTCTAGATAGATCAGCAGGGACATAATGAAGCTCAATAACACCATTGACCAGCTGGGGATAACAGATATTTACAGAATGTTCCACCCCAAAGACACAGAATATACATTCTTAGCAGCACATGGAACCTTCTCTAAAATTGACCGTGTACTAGATCATAAATCATCCCTCAACAAATTTAGGAAGATTGACCTAGTCCCTTGCATAATATCAGACCATAACACATTAAAGATAGAAAATAACAATGGAACAGGATTCAGAAAATACACAAAGTCCTTGCACCTGAACAATTCACTTCTAAAAAAATGATTGGGTCACCCAAGAAATAAAATAGGAAATACAGAATTTCCTAGTAATAAATGACGATGATAACACATCTTATTAGAACTTGTGGGACACAATGAAGGTAGTCCTAAGAGGGAAATTCAATACTCTAAATGCCTTCATATCAAAAACAGAGAAGTCTCAAATCAACGACCTAACCACCCACCTAAGGTCATTGGAATAGATGGAAAAAGCCAACCATAGGAGCTCAAGACAAAAGGAAATAATTAAAATCAGAGCTGATATTAATGAATTGGAAATAAATAAAATGATTTAAAAAATAGATCAAATAGGTGGTTCTTTGAAAAACTTAATAAGATGGACAAACCCCTGGCCAATCTAATCAAACAAAGAACTGAGAAAGCCCAAATCAACAAAATCAGAAAGGACAAGGGTGAGATCACAGCAGATTTCAAGGAGATTGGAAGTATCATCAGGTCATACTTCTAAAACCTCTACTCCACAAAATTATAGACCCTGGAAGAAATGGAGAAGTTTTTGGACACCTACCAACTAGCAAAGCTTAAACCAGAGCAGAAAAAAAATCACTAAATAAACCTATTACCTCCACAGAGATTGAAAACATAATCAAAAACATTCCCAAAAGGAAAAGCTCAGGACCAGATGGTTTCTCAGCTGAATTCTACCAAACCTTCATCATAGAGCTGAAACCATTCCTTCTGAAGCTTGTTAGAAACATAGAAAACAGGGAAGGTTTCCAAACACCTTCTATGAGGCTACCATTGCCTTAATTCCTAAATCAGGCAAGGATACAACAAGAAAAGAGAACCACAGACCCATATCTCTGATGAACTTCAATACAAAAATCCTGAACAAAGTCCTAGCAAATTGGCACAATGCTATATCAAAAATATTATCCACCCTGACCAAGTTGGCTTCATCCCAGGGATGCAAGGATGGTTCAACATATGCTAGTCAAAAAATGCAATCCACCACATTAATCGGCTCAACCACAAAACCCACATGGTCATCTCAATAGAGGCGGAGAAGGCCTTTGACAAAATTCAAAACAACTTCATGTTCAAAGCTCTAGAAAGAATAGGCATAGACAGCCTATACCTCAACATAATAAAGACACTGTACAAAACTCCTAAAGCACAAATCATTCTCAATGGGGAAGGACTAAAGGAGTTCCGACTCAATTCAGGAACAAGACAGGGGTGTCCACCCTCACCACTGATCTTTACCATAGTGCTTGAAGTTCTAGCCCAAGAGATAAGACAGGAGAAGGGATTAAAGAGGATACAAATTGGAAAGGGATAAATTAAACTATCCCTCTTTGCAGTTGATATGATCCTTCATATATCAGACCCAAAAAAGAGTATTAGTAAACTCTTGAAGGTGATTAATGCCTTCAGCAACATGGCAGGATACAAAATTAACATATAAAAAAATCAGTAGTCTTTCTGTACGCAGAAGACAAGTATACAGAAAAAGATATTAGAGAGACTATCCCTTTTTCTGTAGCCTCAAAGAAAATCAAATACCTTGGAATATCACTAACCAAGGTAGTAAAGACTTATATAAGGAAAATATTGAAACACTCCAGAAGGAAATAGTGGAAGATGTGATAAGATGGAAAGACATTCCATGTTCATGGATAGGGAGAATCAATATAGTAAAAATGACAATCCTGCCAAAAGCAATCTACAGATTCAATGTGATGCCAATAAAAATCCCAACCACTTTCTTCAGAAAGAAAAAATAATCTCTAAATTTATTTGGAAGGGCAAAAGACGTCGGATAGCCAAAACTATTCTAAGTAAAAAAGCTTACTCAGGAGGTATCACCATGCCTGACTTCAAAACAAACTACAAAGCCATAGTAACTAAAACAGCATGGTACTGGCATAAAAACAGACAGACAGATCAGTGGAACAGAATTGAAGACCCAGGTTTAAATGCAAGTAACTTCAGTTATTTGGTCTTTGACAAGGGGGCAACAATGTATGTTGAGCCAAAGATAGCATCTTCAACAAATGGTGCTGGACAAATTACATGAACATGTATAAAAAGTGAAAATAGACCCACTCCTTTCACCATTCACAAAAATCAACTCCAAATGGATCAGAGACCTCAGTATAAATCCTGTAACCCTGAACACCCTGGAAGAAAAAAAAAATAAGAGGAACCCTACATAAGATAGGAATAGGGAAAAATTTCCTGAGCAAATTTTCAGCAGCCCAGGAAGTGCAACAATCACTTAACCAATGGGACCTGTTCAGGCCCAAATGCTTCTGTACAGACAAACATACCATACTCAGAGCCAATAGACCCCCATCAAACTGGGGGATGATTTTTGCCAGCAATAACTCAGACAGAGTCCTAATTTCCAGATCTTACAGAGAACTCAAAAAAATACATAATAAAATCTCAAACAGCCCTCTCACAAAATGGGGCACTAATCTCAGCAGAGAATTCACAGAGGAGGAAACACAAATGGCCTTTTCTCACCTAAGAAAGTGCTCAGCATCCTTAAGTATCAGGGAAATGCAAATCAAAACCACAATGGGATACCACCTTACTCCAGTCAGAATGGCAATCATAAAGAAAACCAACAACAATCATTGCTCTTGAGGATGCAGGGAAAAAGGAATCCTCGTTCACTGCTGGTGGGATTGCAAACTTGTTCAACCACTATGGAAAGCAGTGTGGAGACTCCTGAACAGAATGGACATAGAGCTACCAATGAACCCAGCTATCCCTCTACTAGGCATTTACCTGTAAGATGTCACATCTTGAGGCAGAAGTATTTGTACAACTCTATTTAAAGCAGCTCAATTCACAATAGCCAAGAATTTGAATCAACCCAAGTGCCCATCCATGGAGGAATATAAAGCAAACTGTGGTATATTTACACGATGGAATTTTATTCAGCTGAAAGGAAAAATAACATGTCAAAATTTATGAAAAAAAAATGGTCTGACTTTGAGCAAATCTTACTAACTGAACTCTCATAAGAACAGAGTCGAATGCCACATGTTATCCCTCACAGGTGGTTCCTAACCAGGATAACAGTAAACTCTACGCAAACCAGTCAGAAGTGATAGTTTGGGAAAGAGGAGTAAGAAGTGGGGAGAGGGGATATCTTAACCATGAAGTTGAACAAAAATTGGTTTAAAATTATTAAATCCTCACATGCATAATGTGAGGATTGGGCACCATCTGGCAAGTGGAACAAAGAATGGAAGGGAAGAGAGTCTAAGTCTGTGAAAAACTGATCAGTGTGGTAGCTCCTGGTCCCAGCCACAGAATCCATCCTTCACTGAGCTGTTGACCAATGTGATCCATGAGGTCCCCAATATAGGACAGGATTCTGTCAAGCTTGTGATTACCAACCCCAGGCCTGAGGCGAGATCCTGTTGCTGAAGAACCACAGAAAACCATCTATCAGCACAGAGAGGCCCTTCAAGGTTCAGAATGGTAACCAGCCCCCGATGGTAGTTAGTGCAGAGGTGGAAGGCACTGCATAAGCTGCCAGGGGAAACTGGTCAACGACAGCTGGAGTAAACAGAGAACACTGACATGAAACACAGTCTACCACCATGAGTAGGATGAACACACTGCCTACTAGGAGAGAACAACAAATCATGACATGAGCACTTGTGCAATGGAGGAGCCAAAGCCTGAGGGAGGCAACCAAGAGCTATTAATTCTGCCAAGAAATCCTCTCAGTGAATGGGAGTCCTTGACTGGAACTGGGATTTCAGGATAAATTACATTGGGAACCAAAATCTTGGGACCCCAAAGAGAAATTCACTTTACAAGTGATTTACAAAAAGCTACCAACAATAGAATCTAGCCAACTCAGGAAATTATATCTCAATTAACCTATGCTGCTTTCACTCTCCAATGGAGATTGTGTTTGTATTTTTCAGAAGGCTCTGAGAGAGCAGTGGCTCTTCCAACCCTACCAACGAGCTGCAGGCCAATAGATGTCCTCCTGGCAAGAGATGAGCCACCCCAGACCTACCATGGAGGATCCACATGGAACCCCGCAGGCAGTAATGGGATAAGCAAGAGACCTATAACCACAGATAACCACAGCCAATCGGTCAACCCAGGATGAGTCAGTGAAACAAACACCAACAATTTTAAACACAACCTCAAGCAGAAGTACAGAGGCTCCTAAGTCCTCAACATTAAAGCAGCCTTAATACTCACCCACCATGGCTCAATGAACTGAGCGGAAGAGGAGGCGGAAAGATTGTAAGAGACATGGTGGGTGAGAATATCCAGAGACATGGCCCCTCTCATGTAACATGTAATTTGTAACAACATACAAATTGGGGTGGAACCGGGTTGACTCTTTGGCTATCCATAACTCCCTACCCCATAGACTTATCCAGACTACCCATGGAGAGGAACTCCAACTGATCGGGGACAGGGAAGAGGGAAATAGGGGAATTGGAGGCATCAACACATTATTCCCTTATTAAGTGTATCTAATTATGGATAATAAAAAATTAAATTAAAAAAGAGATAAAATATAAATGAGCAAATCAAAAAATATCAAGGCACTTTTTATTGGGTTTAATCTTTGTGCATATTAACATTTGCAAAATCAACAAGTGTAAAATATAAGTTAACGTTGTGATCTAGAAATTTAGTCAATGCTTGAATTATCACTCAAGCTAATCTAAGCTTTTAGAAGTGAGAACAGGATTTAAGTTGATTAGTGGAAAATACATAATGGAGAACCAGAGGGTTTTTGAGATCTGGTACCACTCTGTTTTTTAATCCAAATCTGCATACACAGACTTGTAGCGGTCAAGAACAGCTATCCATATGTGAGGCTGTCTTTGGTTCACTTTTCTATGTTTGTCTTTCACTTTACTAATAATGTCACAAATCCATGGTCCTGTTTGCATCAATACTTTAAAAAGAAAGTTTAAATTATACAAAAAATATAGATTTCCTTTTCATGTTAGCTATTTCTGGGATATTTGAATAATATAAAAGCAATAAGCCCATTGAAAGATGAAAAGATATGGACAATACAATATTAAATGTCAACTATGCTGCTGCATTTTCCTCTTTTAAATTTTTAAAAAGGCTAGGGCGGGCATGAAAATAACACATGCTTGAAAATAGCTTTATAATTTATGACCTCGCACAACCTTCCTGACTGAAAAAAAAATGCTTCTTAAAATAGATGCAAGTATTTACAACTATTTTAAGGAAGGTATACTAATCAAAATGTGTTTTTTTGTATTGAAATATATTATTGGAGATAACTACATTGCTGGATGGCAGAACCAGCACCCGAAATTTTCCCCCTTGACATGATGTAAAGCAGTAGTCTCAAGGTCTCTCTGACCTCCCTTTTCCCTTCTCTGACTCCTTTTTCTTTGTTTCACTGTCAAACATAGAAGAATTTTCTCTGCACTTCCTTATTTGGCTAAGTAAAGCTGCTCTAAAATACACGCAACTACCTTGATAATCATCATGATATTCTCATTATATAGTAAAGAATAAATCACAAGGAAAGAAAACCAGAGGTGTAAGACGTCTTGAACACCCATGAACTTGGCATATTATTACTTTTTAATCTCATTCTTTTCCACTAATTTTTTCTTCTTCTAAGATTGCATGCAATCTCCACTTCCATCTCTTCTTTGAAATGGGTATATGAGCTTCTGAGCATATCACTATATTATAGGGTACTGACTTGTCTATGATACACCTATGCATAAAAGTCTTATGCCTTTTCTGCTGCTAACCTGTCCATTGTGGATTTGATACAGCGATCTTAATTATCCTCAGAGAAACTAAGGCAAGTTCTCTTCACTCCTACAGATTATATAATGTATATAATTATAATGATTTACACAAAATACTTGTACCATTAAAATTAGAATATGGACTCATTAATTCTTAGAGCATCCAGATGTGAAGGCCCTTTTAAGTCCCTTCAATATTAAACAAATGTTTGTAATATGAAAGATTTGAAAGAATTTTTATAATATCTGAAAATATTTTATGCAACGCCATTAGTCCCACTTGGCAATATTAAGTCTATGATTTTAAAGGTACTGAAATCTCATGAGCAGACTATGTCAATAACAGACTACCAAGCTTATGACTTTCAACTATGTTGGAATTTATTGGAAGTTAATAGACTCACAAATCAATATCAGTTTCGTGGCTTTACTTTACCAAGAACTTACGATTTCACTTGTAATAATTACCCTTCAAACAATGGTATCTAGGTTAGAGAATGTCCGGAAAGATTAATAGTCTATATGAGAGAAAAATACATTATACAACACAGTGCAAGGGCCAGGTATTGGGTCTCTGAACCCACAGTGCAAATATAGAAGGAATGTTCTGAACTTCATCGAGGTGGGAGGAATTTGACAGCAGGGAGGATGGTCTTATGCTTATGCCTACAAAATTCAAGTTTCCTGTCTGCCCTTCTCTCTGGTAGAGACCCTGCAAGTACAGCAGAATGGGCCATGTTAGGGAAACAGGTTGTTGTGGAACAGTAGCTTGCATTTCTTGCCTTTTTAATGTGTGTATGTGTCCTTGATTCAGTCCTGTAAGTTCTGATGAGTTTTTGCTTGCACAAACATGTTGATTTATAACCGCTCCACATCCCCCTGTGTCCCTCAATTTGTCTGGTCAACCTGGGTACATATGCTATTGTTTGAATTGGAAATTGGCTTTACCTTCCTGTTATGATGCTTATGCCCTGGATAGATGCACTGCTTTGGGAGACATTGGAGATTTTAATGATACTGGAATTTCTTAGATTAAGTATATTCCTAGTAGTGGGCCTTTGAAGTTTTTATATAACCTGGTGTTTCCAACCATGTTCTGCTTTCTGGACTAACAAGATGTGAGCAGCTTCCCCCGCATGCTTCTCTGGCTATTCATGCTTCCACGTGTTCTCTGACTTGACATATTGAGGCCCTCTTTTTTTTTTT
>PVHP010032055.1:0-20520 GCA_004024765.1 Zapus hudsonius | reverse complement strand
CTTCCTGCTGGATCCTTCCTTTGATGAGTAAGAAATGACCTTCCTTATCCTTTTTAATTGATTTTAGTGTAAAGTCTATTTTGTTAGAGATTAATGTAGCCACACCTGCTTTCTTTTTATTTCCACATGCCTGATAAACTGTTTTCCATCCTTTTACTCTAAGGAGGTTTCTGTCTTTAGAAGTAAGGTGTGTTTCCTGTAGGCCGCAGATGGAGGGGTCCATTTTTCTGATCCACCCAGCAAGTCTGTGTCTTTTTATAGGGGAGTTAAGTCCATTAAAATTCAGTGATATAACTGTGAGGTTTGCTTTAAGCCCTGCCATGATGAAAGGGTAATGGGGGTTGTTGTCTCTGCTGCTGTTATTAGCGCACTGACTGCAATTGTTGTGTCTGGTCTCTGGTACTCTTCTGAGGTAGATTTCTTGTTTCTTCTGTGTGGATTATCTCTTGCAGGATCTTCTGCAATTTTGGCTTTGTGTTCAAATAGTTGTAGAGCTGGTTTACTTCATGGCACACTTTCACTTCTCCGTCAATCATGAGGAATAGCTTTGCTGGGTAGAGTAGTCTAGGTTGAAAGCCATACTTCTTTAGGCCCTGAACAGCATTATTCCAAGCCAGACTGGCTTTCATGGTTTCTAATGAGAAGTCTGAGGTAAGTCTGATGGCTTTTCCTCTGTAAATTACGGTTTGCTTTTCTCTAGCAACTTTGAGTATTTTCTCTTTGCTATCTATGTTAGGCATCTTAATTAAGATGTGTCTGGGAGAGTTCCTCTTCATGTCCTGTCTGTTTGGAGTCCTCTGGGCCCCTTAAAAGTTGAGTGGGCTTTCTCTTGTTAGATATGGAAAGTTTTCTTGAATAATTCTGTTGAAGATATTTCCTATGCCCTTAGCCTGGACGTCTTCTCCCTCTGGGATCCCCATGATTCTAATATTGGTCCTCTTTATTGTATCCCATAGATCCCTCAAGTTTTGCTCACTTGATTTCTTGAATTTATGGAAACCTATGACATCCTTATTAATTCCTTCTGATTTGTCTTCTACTTCTGAAAGTCTGTCCTCCAAATTATCAACTCTGGGACTGATTGATTCAAGGGAGGTTTTTAAAATCTCATTTTCATTATTTGTTTCTGCTATAGCTTTGTTTATAGACTCCAATTCTTTGGTGAGATCTAATTTCCAATCTATTTTTGTTTTTGCTTGGGATTCCTGATAATCATTTGTAATTTTTTTTTAGGTCCTCATCAAATTTAATCATTTGGTTGTCTAGCTCCTCTTTTAACTGATTAATTTTCAATTCACTTAATGTGTTTCTGAATTCATTCATATTTCTCTCCATTAAATTGATTTTGGAGACTATGTTTGAGTTAGATACCTTCATGTCATTCATGTCTTTTCTTATAATTTCCATATCAGCCATTAGCAGCTTCATATTTGCATTGCAGTTGTGGTCAGGAGTCATATTGTTCTCTATTTGCGATTGTGTGTGTGTTGCCTCTATTTCTTTGCCAGTCTCCTGCTCCATAAAGGGACTAGGGGCCCTGGGTTGGGGAGTTCCGTCTTTGATTTCTGTGGGTGTTTTCCTTTGATTTCTTCTCATGTCTAGGTAGGTGAGTGGGACTCAGGCACCCTGGGGGGTGCTGTTCAGCCTGCTTTGCTTCCAATGGAAAGATCACCAGGTTTGATCTTAAACGAAGGTCTTTCCTGTTGGGGAGTTCTGTGCCCAGCCAGGCTTAGATTTTTACCTGACTGGATCACCCTGCTCCCAGATGGTATGTTGGAGTAGAAACACAGTCCCAGCACTCCAACTATAGGGCCCAGTGTTCTCCCACCTGACTGTGCCCTCCTATCTGGTGCCCGTCGGGGCCGCCTTTGCCCACCCAGCACTGGCAGAGGTTCCCTGGTGGTGCTTGAGCCTGGCTCTGCCCGGCAGCTGCAGTCCTGCGTGCTAGTTCAGCTTGCCCGTGGAATGTGATTGCCTGTGTATTGGGAGGGGTCTCAGGGGGAAGTGTGCCCAAGAATAGCTGGAGGGTCAGTGGCGCATGGTCCCTGGTGCTGCCGAAGCCACTTTTGTCCTCCCAGGCCTGGCTTAGGTACCTGAGGGTCCTACCTGCTCCGGGAACCGAACCGCCCTTGCCCATGGAGCGATTGCCTGTGTATGTGGAGGGGGTCTCAGGGAGAAGTGTGCCCAAGAATCGCTGGAGAGAGGCTGGAGGGAGGGGGCCCCTGGAGGGAGCGGTTCTCAGCTGCACCAAGAGGCGGCAGGAGCCGAGCTAGGAGTGGGGGATGGGCAGCACTTTGTTCCTCTACTGAGTAGAAAGCAGATGGGGAGACCTGACCACCCAGCTAGAGTGGAGTTGGGGTAGGTTTGGGTTCAAGGCCAGCTGGGGTCCCGGGTTTGGATCCCAGCTGAAGAATCAAACCTTTTCGAAGAGAGTCCTGGCGAGGCTGCTAGTAGTCCGTCATGATGCTCCGCCCCCCCCCCACAAGATATTTTAAAGTCCACCTGTAAATCTTATCACTCCATTCTCAGAGTTGTCGTAAAGTTGTAGTTAAGGAGAAGGTAGGATGGAATGGATGAAATGATGGAACTAAATAAAGTACAGCTAATTAAAACACAGCCAAAATAGGTGCCGTGGAGGGTATCTGTGATATCAGATTCTCAAAACAAGGCTCTGGAGAGAGAGGTCAGTGTTCTGCTTCTAGTAGATATGGATACAAGTTTGGGTCTATTTTATTTATAATTTCAAGCACTTGTAGTTCCTTCAGTGGATACATGCAATTTCCTTGACTGAAAGAGATGGGATAAATACTATGCTAAGGAAGTTATTCATTTCAACAGTCATTTGTAAAAGTTTCCTACAGTAACTGTTAAAAACAAAATGGGCCGTGATTTTAACAGTCCTCTGCATGAAGTACACTTTAAATACTTTAATTTTCTAAAAATGCAATATTAATTGGCTAAGACTGCCAAGGCAATTATGATATCTGTGGGTGGTTTGAAGTTGATGCTGATTGTTGATGCCTCATCAACTTTAATAAAATGATACTATTTTATTTGCCTGAATAAATTTTAAGTAAGTGAACCATGTGATGCTAAGCAAGACTTGTGGCATTCATACAATTTTTATTCTAGAAGAAGTTGGATATTTTTTTGACTCACCTACTTCATTTCAATGATACAGAGATTGTGGTCTAGACAATCTTACTTACTTGTCCAAACTCTTACATAACAAATTCCAGGCTGAGAGAAGGATTTGAATTTCCATCTCCAGCTTCTTAGTGTTTTCCTATGTAAAAAAACTTCACTCAAATGAAATTTGTACCAATAATTCATTATCAATTTTTAAAAAAATGACAAAACCTGAATCTGAATAACATGATTTGTAGTCTTATTTGAAAGATATTTTATAACACTAGAGACAATAGTTCAATAAGTATTTATAGCTCATTCACAAAAATACACAACTCATAGAGTATGAAAGAAAGACTATTTGGAAGATAGGAGTTACATTTTAATTTTTCACAAAATTGACATTTTTAAATTTTTTAAAACATGTATAAAAATATTTACTGTACAAAACAAATATAACTATGTAAAATTACTGTACAAATCTGTATGCTTTTTATATAACAATGGCAAATATGTTGAGAAAGAAATCAGAGAAATAGTCCCATTCAAAAAAGCCACAGACATAAACACCTTGGAATACACTTAAGCAAGGAATTGAAAGAATTAAATGAAAACTTCTAAAATGAAAACTAAAGGAAGGACAGAACTCCCTTTCCCAAGGATTGGAAAAATCAATATCATAAAAATGTCCTTCCTACCAAATGTAATCTATAGATTCACTGCAATCTCAATCAAAATATCAGCAATATTCTACACAGAAATTGATAAAAAAATTACATTTCGTATAGAAATAAAAAAAATCTTGGATAGCCAAACAATTTTCTGCAATATATGTATATTGCAGGAGTTATCACCATGCCTGATTTCAAATTATAATACAGAGCCATAGTAATAAAATGTTAGCACTATAATAGGTCAATGGAATAGATCAGAAGGCCAAGGTATAATTCGATGAAACTTCAGGCAACTGTTTTTGTTTTTTTTATTGTTTTTTTTTACAGAGGTGCCAAAAATATACATTGGAGAAAAGACTGTCTTCAACAAGAAATGCTGCAAAAGCTTAAAATTGTCATATAAAAAAATGAAACTAGATCCTTACCTCCCACCCTGAACAAAACAATTCCAAATAGATCAAGGGCTACAAAAATATATCTGAAATTCTGACATATTTAGAGGTAAAGTAAGGTTCAGGATTCGTGTGACTTTATGATTAGGACCTTGGTTGCTCAGGAAATAAGATAATCAACAAGTGGGAGCTCATGCAAATACAGAGGTATTGTATACCTAAGGAAACTGTCAACCAAGTTAAGAGGCATCCTACAGAATGGGGGAGAATCTTTGCCAAACTATACATGTAAGAGAGGATTTGTATCTAGACTATACACACACACACACACACACACACACACACACACACACACACACACGCGCGCGCGCAAAAATTAAAGAACCCAAGTATCAAGAACACACACACACACAAAGAAAAAGAAAGTCAAGATGTAGTCTATAGAACTGAACTGAAAGGTCTCCAAAAAGAAATGCAATCATTAAATATTTTTTAAATTGCCCAATATCCTTCTATTGTAGTCAGCATTCTAGTTGCTGAGCAGAAAGAACCCAAGCAAAAGCGGATTTTGGAGGAATGGGTCTTTTTGGCTTATGGACTCAAGGGGTGACTCATTCTAGAGACTCTGTGATTGGATTTCAGAAGGAATTCATGCGTATAAAAAACAGGTAAACCCCCATTATTGGAGAGGCTAGGTTCTAGGGAAAATACACTATTGTTGTTGTATTGATAAATTGATAATTGGATGTGTTTTCAAACTGCCACCTAAAGGTTTCTCTTTAGGTCATCCTGGCAGGGAAAATGCTAGCATGAGTGGAGGGGTGGACATCATCTCCATCACAGAACTGCAAACAGAGGTAGGAAGGTGTGCCAAACCCTGGCAAGGGGAAGCTGGTTTATAATTTCCATAAGTCCACCTCCAACAATACAGTTCCAGGGAGGTTGTAAAACCCAAACTGCCATCAGCTGGGTATTGATCATTCAGAACACATTCATTTATTTGTGAGGGACACTTGGATCAAACCAAGGCACATTCCATAAGTAAATGTGAATTAAACCTACAAGATTGAGTCTCCAGTTAGACTAAAATAGAGAAAACAGAGAAAATGAATACCTGTAAGTATGTGGGGAGAGGGAAACATTTATGAACAACTGATGGAACTGTAACCTGGAACAGTGTGGAGGTTCCTCATAGAGGTAAAAATAGAGGACTGTAAGACACAGTCCAATCCAATACCAATCCAATACCAATCCTGGGCAGAGATACCTGACACCTCCATATTCATTGCTGCTCTATTCACAACAGCTAGGAAATGGAACCAGACTAGATGTCCATCAGCTGGTGAATGGGTGATAAAAATGTGGGACAATCACATAATCAAATTTTATTCAGCTGTACAAAACAAGGAAAATTTGTAGCAAAGACAAAGTAATTGGAAAAATGTATTGAATGAGTTAATGTAGCGCCCAAAAGACAAATGCTGCATGTTTTCTCATACGTGGAACCTAGCTCCTATTCCCGAGAACTTTGAACAAAACTTGGAGTTTTGGCAGAGAAAACAAATTAATAAAGGGCTAAAGGGTACTTGGGGGGACCTTAAGGGGAGGAGATAACACAATACAAATGTTATCAAAAAGTGGTGCTGGAAGGAGGGATACTGGGATTGGAAAATGCAGATGAGGGCAGGTATGAGAAGAGGGAGAGGGGCTGGAGGAGAAGGTTAACCAAAAGTTAGGAGATGTGAAAGAGTCATTAAAAACCCTACTTAGTAAACTTAATAAAAACAAACTAATCATAATAAATAACAGAAATTTGAATAAATTAAGGTTTCCTTCATAGATGGATATAATGCTGCTCCTATTAGCCATGAATTATAAACCAATGATATCCATGTCAGACCTGTTATTGGTTGGACAGGGAAACTTGTCACTCCCCACTTTACTGCCATGAATCTTGGATCTCCAGTAAAACTGAAGGTTATGAAGCTATTACTGAAGATATCATGCCCACTGGTTTCAGAACATCATGAAATCAAGCCAGAGTTGAGGCAGAAGCTTCCTTCTTGCTGGCTTGTTTTCATTATGCTGGAAGGCACTATGCATGTTGTTGGCAAAGAACAAGGAATCAACAATATCAACTGGAAGTGAATCATGCATTCTACAAATACTGATACCTTAGGCAAGAAAAGCCGCTGGTGCAATACATGCATGAAGGCTATGGAGGGACTCTAGAGACTCTGTGATTGGATTTCAGAAGGAATTCATGCGTACAAAAAAAACAGGTAAACCCCCATTATTGGAGAGGCTATAGGTGCTAGGGAAAATACACTATTGTTGTTGTATTGATAAATTGATAATTGGATGTGTTTTCAAACTGCCACCTAAAGGTTTCTCTTTAGTCCCACAAATTAGTTGCACTCTCAGTTAGAAAAGTTTTGTTTTGTTTATTTACTTATTTTTTATTTTCTTCAGCAGGAGGAAATGTCTAAAGAGAAGAATCATAACAGACCATGTGCTGAAAATCAATCATTGAAAAGAAGTTATTGATGTGTGCTCAGTCCTACATGGGGCATAAGCATCATGCCTCTAAGGCTCAGGAGTGCTGTGGAACTCTGTCATCAGACATGGCAAGGCTGTTTATTCTCAAGTCACAGCACATGTGGTTGCCTGCGGGAGACCTGCACATGGTGGGGCCAGTTGTTATAGTTAGGGGAGGGGCTTTAGAGGTCAGACCCCTCCCTGATGAACTAAGAACAGTTAATGCTTGCTGGGATGTTTGGGGAGAGTCGTTCTCTTCCATGGCAGAAGCTCTGTTGATGAGAGGGGACACAGTGGGAGTGAGGTGGGTAACAGAGGTATTGGAATAATATGTGATCAGTATGTAGCATATATGTGAATTTAATGTTACACAAAGGCCTACCTCATCAAGATATCTTATTCTAATTTTATTTAGATATTGAAACAAATTCCTGGGTCCTCAGAACTCACAATTGCTTGACTGATCACTAGGTAATTTGAGGGTTCAATAAATCTTTCACAAATTTTATTGCCTTAACTTTTGCAAATTATACTTTGAATAAAAAAATCAAAAACAAAAGTAATTGAACAAAATAATGACAAAATAAAACAGCCTAATTTTTACGTGTTCATGTCTTCCATGATGCTTTGTTTCAAAAAGGTAGTCTTAGGATACAAGGTAAAGGAATCATGCTATATGTTTTAATTATGAATCATCTTTTCTTATGCCCAAAAGAGAGTATTTGTGGCACCTCATAAAATTGAGGAAATTGAAACAAATGTAAGGAACAGCAGGAAAGCATGAGGAAAACAGTCAGAAACAGAAGATGCAGATCTGCTAATGGGAACGTATCATTCTAGCCTCAATGATTAGCAAGTTTTGGGCTTGTCAGCACATATGCACACACATGAATTCATGCACACACAGGACAAACAGAGACACATTAATGAGCTGTTTTCCTCTAGATGAAAGGTAAAAGGAGTTTAATGAAATCTTTTCCCAATCCACACATACAGTTGAAATTCTTAAACAATTTTCTGTCAAATAAATGAAGTTTACAAGGAATGCAGAATCTAGATCTTGCTTAAGAATGGTGATGGATTGGCCCCACACTTTACCCATGGCCTCTGAAGACAACATGCTAAATTATACTTAGTATATAGTTTCTCCAAACTCCTGGTTGATTTACTGGAAACTTTTTGGGGAAACTCATCAGCAAGTCATTTTAAAGCTATCACACCATGATTAACTGCTGTGCCACTTTTCCTCTTCCTCTTCATGAAAAATGCAGAGTTTCTACCCATTCTCCCATTGTCTGAGCCTCACAGCTGATTTTATCATGATCTCCCATGCTGGGCTTATAGATTGCTTGAACCAGGGGTGAGAACACCTGCTGGTACTGCCACAGAGCAATCCAGTCCAGTTCTCCTAAGTGAATCTGTTCGAACTGTCAACAAGTAATAGCCATTAACTTTGAAGATAAACAGAGATGGACTCTTGCCTTTAATGTACCTAGAGATGGTAGCTGAAAAATTTCTCAGGAAAGAGGAATGTTTTTAGGACTTATTTTGTTTTCCTTTCCTTTTATCGTTCAGAGCATTATTCAGACTTAAGCCTTGAAAATAAACGTTAGTGACTACTTTTAAGACTGTCTTAATTAAATTAACATAAAGTACCTGAAAATAATTTGGAGATTTGATTTTTACCATTTGTCTGTTTATAATTAAGGAAATTTATGATGGAGATAATATAGTAAAAGTTTCATTATCTACATGTGCTCAATTCTTCTTATGCACAGCTAAAGTTGCCACACACGCTGATTTATTGAACAATTGGCGTGGGGTGGCATATATTCATATCAATTCAAGCTTTCCATAGTGACATTCCAGTTAATGATAAACAACATATGAAGAGTTTCTAGGAGCTCTTTCAAAATGCATTGCCTGTAAAGTCACAGTCAGTTTAATGTATGTGGGCACAGCCTAAGACTTCCACCACATGATGGAATCTCCTAGTGACATGTAAATCACCATCACTAAACAAGACATATTGTGAGTTTGTGTGTTTTTATGTGTGTGTGTGTGTCTGTTTGTGTGTATGCGACAAAATATTAAAATACTTAAAGAGATTCATACTCTCAGGTTCCTTTTATTATTTTACAGAATGGGGCACCATCTGTAAAATAATAAAATATTTGCTCATACAGTATATGTAATTATTCATAATAAAGACATTAATTAAAAATAAATAAATTAATAAATAATAATAATAAATAAAATAAATAAATGAATTTGAGGAATTAAAAGCAAATGTGTAAATTTAAACAATTTGAAATGAGTGTAGGAGAATAACAGAACAATGTTAGAAAGAAAAGATTTAAATATTTACAGGTATGTCATTTCAACTTCAATGTCTACCATGTTTTAGGCAAAACACACACACATACACACATACACATACACACACAACACACACACACACACACACACACACACACACACTTTTCCCCCTTGGGTATGTAAAGGGATTAAAAGGGATGACTTTCATTTTTTGAATCACACTCATATAGTTGAAATTCTTGAACAATTTCCTTACCAACTAAATGAAGTTTATACAAGAAAGCTAAATCTAGATCTTTGTTAAGAATGTTAAGTCAGCAGCATAAACTAAAAATGGCCTCTGGAGAAAACAAGGTGAATTATGTACACAGAATTGTGCATAATGGTTTCTCCATGCTCCACAATCCACAATCCTAGGGTGTGATGCTGCAGGACGGCTGGTCGGCTGTTTGTGCTCAGAGGTTCAAGTGTGGCATGATGGACTTGCCCGAGGGCACCCTAGCCACAAACACTAGCATTAAAACTTAAATCCCGACCAATTACCCCAGACCCAGAGCTTCTTTACTGCAAGGTACCTCCAGTGTCCACCCTCCCCGCCCCCCTGTCTTCTCTAAGAGTGAAAAAGAAAAATGCATCTTGTTGACTTCTGTTGGGAAAGTGAATACTGGACACTCAAATTTTTTCCTGGTTCTACACCTGTGTACAAATGACCACAAAATCATCACAAGGACTAATTAGAAATTGCTATAATATTTTATCAACTATACACACTACCACGTAAGGAATGTTTAAATATCAAAACTACTTTTGTATAAATAGTCAAAAAAGTTTGTGCACAACACAAATGGCATGAATACAGATGAAATACCAGGTGACAATAGATGATATCATCATCTAGTTTGTTTATTCAATCCATTGGAAAAGACACTGCTAAGGAAATTCCCCTTAATTCTAAAATTCAAATGATGAGGAAGATGATCATACAAATCACATAGCTCTAAATGCCCTCATAGCTGCCCAAGGGGACATTTGTGCTGCTATCATGCTGTCTATATCTCTTCTTAATAACTCTGTTAATGTATGTCATATGCTTTACATTTATGAGAATGTCCTGTTTTCAATAGCCTCAAAAAATAAATCAAAAATCTTGGAAGAATACTAACAAACATTGTGAAAGACTTACAATGAAAACATTAAAATGCTCAAGAAGGAAATAGAGGAGGACATGAGAAGAAGGAAAGATCTTCCATGCTCCTGGATAGGTAGAATTAATATTGTGAAAATGGCACTACTTCCAGAAGCAATTTACAGTCTAAACCAATAATGAATTGATTCTAAAAAATCCTTATTTTCATACAGTCAACTCTGGAGGAATCTGTGGGCCTTGCCTGGTAAGAGGGGCCCTGAATAGGATGAGAGGAATCCTAACCCCAAGAAAAATTGCTCTGGCCTATAACACCTTGCCCCAGTCATTGGTTACCTACCACACTGAACAGTTTATTGAAAAGACCCACAAGGTCTCCAAAACAAGAAAGGCTTATGTCAAAGCTCTTGAATACCCACCCCAGGCAAAGGTAAGACACCATTGCTGAAGATCCCATGATCTGATCCAGAAAGCCCACTGAGGAGGGCCCCCAGAGGGTTGGGGACAGGGAGGAGGGAAATGGAGGTATCATCATAAGACTTGATCATACAATGCATCTAATTATTGACAATAAATATGTTAAAAGGTGGTTATATCAAGTAATTTGTTTACACTGCTTTGTCATATATTAGTTTTTCATTAGCATAATAAATTATTTCTCATCTGAGAGGTAAGCAGTGTCCAAAGTACATTAATAATCTAGAACCAGAACTTCTGCAAGACTAGCCTTTCATTAGTATTCCTTCAAATTAGTATATTAGATTGAATACCCTACTGGCTTCATGTATAGCTGCAAAGCAGGTTAGTCTGTTGCCTGGCTCTCTGCAAATAATTGCTGCATCAAAAATAGTGGTATTACTCAAACACAGCTCTCTAACAACATGACAGCACCCTATATAAATGGACATATAACACCTTTTGCTTAACACTTGGCTCTCAGATCAACTCCAAGATAATGAGCCCAGCCTTCCATCTGCTTTTTATCAGAGGAACTGGCAAGGATGTGGATTTTAATTCATAAAGTCAGATTTTTGTATTATTTTAACTAATGTAATTTTGAAATCATGTCTTAAAATATTTTTCACAATTACCTAAACAAAAATTAATGACAAATAGAACTCCAGAAATTATACTAAAAGGACTTTATGAAGAGGCAAAAGGCATGTAAAAAGAGACACAGGACACTGAGTAGCTGTGAGATCGTGGGGGAAGAAGGCGACACTAACCCACATTGTTGTACAATCTGTGTGATCCTGTATTACCCAAGCATCGTCACATCCGTGGTACCACTATCAGATCTTTCCCACTGTACACCCTCAATTGTTTAATTGTTTAATTATAGTAACTTTTTTTTTTTTGGTCTCACTCTATTCCAGGCTCACCTGGAATTCACTATGTAGTCTCAAGGTGGCCTCGAACTCATGGTGATCCTCCTATCTCTGCCTGCTGAGTGCTGGGATTAAAGGTGTGCCCCACCACGCTTAGCTAATAGTAACAGTTTTTAATAAAACCTTGGATGTAAATGGTACCAGATTTAAAAACTTGCTATAGGAATGGGATATAACAAATGGATTTCAATAAGCACAGCAGCATCATTCTAGGCAAAAATATTATGTCAGTGAACATATTGAAATTCTTCAATTAGTGAAAACAAGAACTATTTTGAGGATTGGATTAAAATTTAAAAGCATTTCTATATTTTGGTTGGAAGTTAAAAATTTGAAAGTTTGAAATTTTTGACTCTGGGAATTCATGAGTATGTGTGTTTAGGGTGTCAAGTTGATTACAATAGAGGTGTTTTTCATTTGCTACTTTGCATACTCACGAAGCATTAGATGGCATTTACTTCAGGATGTTTCCTACATAATCTTCTTCATTTTGTTTCAAAGTTGAGCTTTAATTCAATGTGTAAAGTTTAGTTTAAAGATTAAAAACCAAAAAGTTTTGAAATACTAGAAGGAAACTGCAATCATTTTTCTTCCACATCAGCTACATTTCCTATTTACAACCTTTCTGGTCTTCACTTGTAGTTAATGAGGCCAATTTTATCACTATATTGGAATCATTATTCCAACATGCACATGTTAATAAGGAGAGAACTAATCCAAGGATAATAATATTCTTAATCTTAAAATCCCTAATGGGTCATAAGTATTTTAAACTGTTGGACTTTTTTTTATTCTTTAAAAAGGCTTAAGCTATCAAGGATGAAGCTAATCAGGAAATAAGCAGGTGAGATAAAGAAAAATCTACACATTTGGAGGACTTTTATTTAAAGTTCTGTTGATTTTAATATAATTTCAAAATATGTTTCATTTAGATAACAATATGCATTTTCAGATTGAGCTTCAACTAGCATATTTTAAATACCATAAATATTTTAATATGGAAGGAGTAATAAATGTCACATATATACTTAGTTTATAGATGCCTATCTAGCAAATACGTAGTTATATTGCTCCAAATAACAATGTTAATCTTTATGTTAAAGAACATATATGAAATAGTTATATAGGATTTTGTGAACGAAATAAGTTTGGAGGGATAAAGTTACACATCATAATTTTAAAATGAATAATTTTCAACTTATAACTAAACTGATATGATAAAAATATTTGTATGTCATTGGTTATATTTGTCACTGTAGCTTATTTACATTGTTTTCAACATGGAATATTATATAGTTTGATTATAGATGATATTTGGTACAGGAACTAGTAACATTTTCAATATATCGAAATGTTTTGTGCATGAAGAGTCATGTGATCCTTATTTTTTATAAACTCAGCAATCTCCAGACTTTCTGTTCTGAAAGGTAGACTGGCAGGGTGACTAATTCTTTCCCGAGACAATTTCTGGTGACACACGTGACATTCCATTGTCTCTGTCACCAATAAATGGTTCCATTTTGAAGCACTCAAAGCATTCAGTCATGGCCATGATAATTCATTCAATTCTGTCTGATTGTGTGATTTTAATCTCTGGTTTGATTTAATTTCTATCATTTGTTTATTGTGTAAAACTTCAAAAGTCTTAACTAAATTCCAATAATCAAAGAAATGATTTTACAGATGAATGTTTATTCAAAAATCATTTGATACAACATGGCAGGGTGGGAGATAGAGGCAGGTAGTCAGCCTGGACTACAGGAGACCCATCTAAAAGGAAAATTTGGAAGACTTTTAACTCCTTTAGTTAAATAATAAGGAGGGTAAAGAATGGACTATGTTGTATAAGAATGTTTAGTATTGTAATAACCTGCAAAAATATTTTTTCAGGTAATTGTGCCATTTTGCATTCCCGACAGTGATTCTTTCTATGCAGCACAGTGATTCTGATAGGTTGTATTTAGATTATTTTTTATGACTCAACATATTTCAATTTCTCTTTTTTTCTTCTTTGACAAGTGTGCTATTAATTATTAACTAAATTAACTTATTAATTATTAACTAATATTCTTCAAATATTTTGGAAATTTCCAAGTATATTTCTGCTGTTGTCTTCTAATTTAATACCATTGTGAATTAAGAGTAGGTATTGCATTACATGTACACATTTAAATGTGTATCATAGATTTTATGCACTGGACTGCAGTTTATCTTAGTGTGTATTGCAAATGAGCTGGAGGAGAACATTTGTTGTGGGATGAAGTATTTTACAGATGACAATTATAGCCTGGTAATTTGGGCCACTGTTAAAATCTACTATATCCTTCCTTGTGTCCTGACAGCTCAACCTGAGCACTTTTAATGGCTTTGTTAGTAAATATTTCATATTCCCTAGCACATTTGTTATGTTTCTTTTTTTCTTTTCTAGTGGTTATCCTCAATCTCCAATATACATTCATAACTAATTTTAAGTCCACTTTCAAATAACGACTCAATTAGTAATTACTGCTCCAGTAATTCTCAATTCAATGCTCAAATCCATCTTATCATTGCTGTCAATAATTTCATTTATACATAAGCATACTTGAGATTTGACATTCACATTGATACAGGTCGATAGCTGTACTTACATAAGTCCATTTTAGCATCTGTTAGATGTAATTTTTTTGAAAAAAATGTGTTTTTATTTTCACTTATTCATTCTCCAGTAGGTTTTTATTTCTCTAAGTCCACGTTTTGGAATTATATTATGCACCTTATTTCTGAAATGTCCTTTTAACAATGAGATCCACTGGAAATAAATTCATTAATAAAAATTTGTAATAAAGTCCTGGTTTTCCTTCACTTTTGAAGCATTATTCTGAACCATACACAAGTCTATGTTGATCATTTTTTTCTTCTCATTACACATTTCACATTTCATTTGCTCCAATTTTTATGACTTCTAAAGGGAAATTGGATATAAATATTTAATTTGCTTCTCTATAGGTGAGATATTCCCCTACCCTGGTTTCTTTCAAGATATATTCTTTGCCTTTGATTTCCTGGAGTTCAAATATGACATGCCTTAGTGTAGAATTTTTATTTATACTTTCTGACTTTTTTTTTACTTTTTGGTCTCTGAACCTTCTCAAATCATATTTTTTGGTGAAATCACAATTATTTCAAATATTGATTGTATTTCATTATTTCTTCCCTTTCTGCCTCCACTTTATCTTTTTTCATACATTTTGTAGTTTTCCCATGTTTCTTTCAAAGTTTGTTGTTTCATTGTCTGTGTGCTTCTCATAATGAAAGTTTATTTATATCTTCGGGCTCAGAGATCATGTTCTGAGTAGTGTCTAATATACTCAGTAACACATAAAAATGATTTTATATCTTTTACAGAGTCTTTCTTTTTTAAATCTTAGCTTTGTATTTCAATCCATTCTTGCTTTCATCATCTGTCTTCTTGCATTGCCCATCTGTCATTTGCTGGATACTCTCCTCATTAAAAACCTCAGAATATCAAATCTACGCATAGTTAGCATCATCATAATTTTAATAACTCCAACAAATGTTTTCTGATCAAACTTATTCTTATGTTTTTTTCCACTGCTTCAAGGCTTCTGTTGTTGCTATTGTTGTTGTGTGTTTTGCCTTTTGGTGCCCTATGTTATTATTTATTCTGCTTTGTTGAACACTGTTTCCCTTCTATTATCTATCTGTATCATTCATCATCTCTGTCAATCATCTAACTATCATCTCTCCACATAAGACCGCCACCAATTCTGTTAACTTCCATCACAACTTTATGATATCTGTTAGTCCTAATTGTCTCCAAACAAACCTATCTCCATGGACAGTCACATGAGCTCTGAAGGTTCTTTTTGGTGGTAGTGGGTTGAAGTGCATCCATAGAGCCCTGTCTCCTGAGATATACTGTGGCAAACAGACAAAAGAGCATGGAGAAATTTCTCATTTCTGCTCAGTTATGACTTTTTTTCCACATTAGTAAAAAAAATTCTGCAAAGTAAAGTAAAATAAAGTGATTATTGTAGATACAATCTTATTAACATTAAGTGTCATCATAAAAACTTACTAAATATTTCAGAATCTGATAAATACAATGACTTATTTCACATATATAATGCATTTGCATCAACTCATTTTTATTTCCTGTAGAATTAGTCACAGTAAAGTTTTTATGCTCGGTAAGTATTGCCTGTAGTCTAAAGGATTACTATAAAGTCAGCAGGTAAATCCCAATATTGACTCAGCAAATGTGTAATGATTGCACTAATAGTACAGATGTTCCATATGCATATGAAAAAAAGAATGCTATGGAATTTAGTTAATGAGACTCAAAAGGAAAGCATCAATAAACATTAAGGATAAGATCAATAAAGTGCTTACTTAATGGCTGAATCTGCACTTACTGAAGTTTTATATCAAAACAAAATACAATAGGCCAACTATACTGATCAGTCATCAATGAGATTTATAGAAAAAGTTATTTACATCAAGAGGAGCAAGTAATATTTAATGTAACTTATCTTGTGGAAAATGAAATTCTAATTCTATAAGATTTAAAAATGAACAAATCAATGATAGGAGAAATATAATTTTAAAACAACATCCACAGTGTATCAATGGACAAAGTTGCTAATGACTCATTAGTGATTTACCTGTGGTGTTTTTTGAGTTCTGTTGTATTATTCTGCTTTGTGCACTACCTGACCCAATTATGGTTTTAAAGAATAAAAAATTTGCTCATGATTTTGGTTATGCCCATGCCAGATTGAGTTTTCCAGTGGATTAGTATCCATCATGGGAGTTCCACATAGCACAAAGCAAACATCTCACAATGTAATCCAGGAAGCAGAGGTGAATGATAGGTAAGACCTCATGAAGCTTCTCAGCACTCCATCTTACTACTAGCCTAGGACAAACCTTGGTGACAAGAGTAAGAATCATTTGGGGAGGCCTTGGGTGCTTTCATTATTCAAGCTATAACATTTATAATACAGCATAAAACTAAACTAAATGATGCATAGTCCATCTAAAATGGCACAACATAGTTGGATTGAAATTTAACCCTGGTTCTACTGTACAGTTACTATTTCATATTAATGTAGCTAATGCTCTACCCATAAATGTGTAGTATTGAATAATTCAGTTTAAGGTTTTCAATGTCATTCTTCTCATGAATACAGATATTAGAGAACTTTCTACTCCTAAGCTAAGCTTGAACTACAAATAATGTGTTAATATTATAATATTTCAAACTGTAAGCATCTTAATGTCATATAATTAATTTTATGGTTAAATTTAATTTGGCATTTTCTCATCTATCCAATTGCAGTGAGTAATTTGGGTACTTCATTTCAACCTTTAAAAAGTACATTTTTCATAATAGAAGTCTAAAAGAATTATCTAGCAACCTAATTAGAAATTAATATATATAAATTGTTTAATCAAATAGATTTTAAATTGATTTGGAACTTCATTATAAATTCACTGTGATCCTAATCAGTGATATTTCATTTACCATTGCCTTTAAGAGTCTTTATTATATTAAATGATCAAAGGAAATGGAGTTACTTTCCCATTGCTCATACAAAACACGTGATCTGAAACAGCTGATCAGATGAAAGGGTTTGTTTTGACTTGTAGTCTTGAGAGGAAGGTTCTTGGTATGGAAATGATGGTAGAGTAGAGGCTGAGCATCACCTCTTGCCACAGAAGCTGGCAGAAAGCAGCAAGAGAAAAGCTAGCTAGCACTGGCAAGCTGGACTAACAAACCTGAAGGTCCACTGCAGGCAATCCACTTCATATTGCAAGGATCCACCTCCCAAATTGCTGCAGACTAGAGACCAAGCATTCAAAACCTATGAGCCTATGAGATACATCTCACTCAAACTACCAGGAGAAATAATCAGTCTGGAAGGAGATTTTATCCCAGGTTTTACTAATCCTATAGTTAAAATTCATATTTTGGAAGAAGAAAAAAAAGAATGACACATTTAACAATGCAATCAACCATGTCTATTAAAATATTCACAAAATAAGCAGCAATGTTGTTGACATAAAGAGAATATACTGACAAAACTGTCAAATAGAAAAGAAAATAAATAATGTAATCCTACTCAGTGTCCTTTCAATTACAGTTGTTAATTTATTCTTTAATGCATAAATATTTAAAAATTCTTTGTTTGGAACAGTGAGAGATCTTAAACATTTTTGAGAATATTTAAATTTTACATAGGAGACAATATTTACATGGTTGTATATTTTACCGAGTGTGATGTATAAAATACTTTATTAATGGGAGATTTAAAAAAATATTTTCACAAGATTCTTAGTATAACTATTGTCATAAGTTCTACAGTAAAGTTTATTGGGAACTTCTCTTACAGGAGGAAATGGCAACACTTTTAATAAGCACTCAATATGAATTTTATTCTTACCAAAAATATCTGTCTACAATAAAAGGAATATTTAATTAAAATTCAAAATTATGATGCAAATGTTTTATTTGGATATTTTTCAGACACTTGAGAATGTCCTGGTGTTTCCTGTCTGTTTAGAAAGGTTTACCATAGGAAGATTTAGGAGGGATGCTTATTTAGCTGACTTTAATTTCCCTCACCAGCTCGACTGAGGCAGTTCTTTTGTGACTATGCATACTACTTTTCTGAAGATGTCGACTGAACAGCTGGATTTACACACAAGCAACAGGAACAAAATGTGGAACATTCACATTTTTTGTATGATATGCCTTACTATTTCATCAATCTCTTGATATTTTCAAATAAGAATTAAAAGCTAAAATTAATGTTCAATTCATTAAGATAAAAAAGATTGCTTCATAACTAATTGTAAATGGAAATATTTGAAATCCTAGTGACTGGTGGGTATCTCAAGCTATGAAGCCAAGGTAAAATTTAACTAAATAAATATATAAACAACCTTTAATGTAGAGCACACATGCACCTGTTTACATGTGAAGTTCTCCATTAGATTTGAAACTAGTCACAACTATAGTATATTTCAAAAGCAAAATACTCCTGAAGTTAGAATAAATGAATGAACAAATATAAAAATAAGTATGTTTATTCTCTCTGCTGGGCAAGAATTAACATTCTGAAATTAAGGAAATATAATTTGTTAGTAAAGTAATTATTATGGGCAATAAAGGACATTTAAAGTAAAAAAATAAGGCAAAAGACAAATTTATTATAGATATTCCTAAAGCTTGAGATATCATAATTTCTGGTATAAATAGATTTTCTTTAGTTAAAAATTTTAAAACTATAGCACACTAAATTGCTTTAAAGTTTTTGAACAATTTTCCCTCAGATATTAAGCATTGTGGTTTATTTCATCCTAAATACACCTTTTTGTTTATTTGTTTTTTGAGGTAGAATCTCGCTCTAGGCCAGGCTGACCTGAAATTCAGTATGTAGTCTCAGGGTGACTCAAAACACACAGCAATCCTCCTGCCTCCACCTCCCAAGTGCTGGGATTAAAGGCATGAGTTTCTTCAACTCGCCCAGCCTCTAAATGCACACTTTCATTTTCTGCCGTGTAAAAGGAAAAGATGATTACAATCTTACTATTTTCACATCTCCTATACAAAATCGCATAGGATTTACAAGCGAGAGTTCCACATCGTAGATTATTAATGAGAGGACGCGTCCCAAAAACAATGGTTAAGACTCAGCCCAGACAGGTTTGCAGCCCGAGCCATTCTGCTCTGAAGTCAGCCATCTTAGAACTCATTTTGGGGGCTAAATCCCCTACTTAGTAGACATTCCTGTAGAGTACTAAAATCATTAGTGATGGCTTAATAGGGCTGCAGTGAGACACTTTTAGAAATATGAACAAAAAGAAGACATGCCTTGAAGACATGGCTCAGCAGTGTAAGTGCTTTCTTAAAAGCCAGCTGCCTGGATCAATTCCCCAGGACCTATGTAGCCAGATGCACAAAGTGGCTCATGTGTCTGGCTGTCATATGCAGTGGCAGGAGGTCTTGATGTGCTCATTCTCATTCTCTCACTTTCTCTCCCTGTCAAATAAATAAAAATATTTTAGAAGAAAGGCATTAATGTGAAGCATAAAAGACCATTCAAAGCTAAAATGTCCATAAATCTTTCTTAAACTCTCACAATTATATTTTCAAAACAACATGAAGTACACAGTTGTGTTTGTGTCAAATATAACTAACTCATTACACTTGCAGCTTCATTAATTAAGACATGTGGAGTTCCGAGTTTTGAAATTACTCAGCTTTCACTGTTAAAGCAGAGTGATGGCTTAATAATTATCTTTGGCCTGAAGCACAAATTGTTCAGGGACTCGTGCCTAGCCTGTTGTTTACTTTTCCCTGGAGGAAAGATTGAGAAAATGGTGTTAAAATCACTATTAAAAAGATGTTTAGAGAAACAATTTGTCACAATGATTAAATTCTGGAATCTTTAATCCAGAAGGGAATTAGAGGTATGAAATTAGAAGATGAAATTTCCAGCAGTGTATCACATGCTGTCTACTACATAAACTCTCTTGCCATATATATATATATATATATATATATATATATATATATATATATATATATATAATTTCCTTTTCTCTGTGCCATAAACAGCATTCCAATTCACTTAACATTTGACTTTTTTCTCTCAAGGATCATTGTTAAAGAATCATGGCGGCTAGCAGGAAAAAAAAAGCCATTTTACCCATAGGAGTGACTCCTGATTTGTTCCTGTCATGTGCCAGGAGAGCACCTGCTGAGCCTCCCTCCTCCCATGGCTGTGGAGTTCAGGAAGCCAGTTAGGCCTCCCAGGAACTAGCAAATAGATATTAATTATTCTGGCCTGTTTCTTTCACTGATTACTTTTGCACTATTTTGAAATGACCCTTTGTCCTTATATTGTTTAACATTAAACACTTGC
>PVHP010032054.1:0-20569 GCA_004024765.1 Zapus hudsonius | reverse complement strand
CAGTAAGCAGTAGCGACCCCTCCAGAACTCAGAACTGTATAGCTTTGGGCTAGAAATGAGATCTGCCCCCAAACACACCTTAGGGCTGGACCTCGGGATCCACCCCAAGTGACACTTCCTCCAGCCATGTGGCTGGAGATAAACACCTGAGTCTATGGGGGACATACATGCAAACTTCCACAAGCATTATGGCAAATATGGTCACAGGAGATCAGGAGCTAATTATTATTATTTTGTTGTTGTTTGTTTTATTGAGGTAGGCTCTTGCTCTAGTCCAGGCTGACCTGGAATTCACTATGTAGTCTCAGGGTGGCCTTGAACTCATGGCAATTCTCCTATCTTTGCCTCCTGAGTGCTGGGACTAAAGGCATGCGCCACAACACCCAGCCCAGGAGTCAATTCTATCACAGTGATAATTCCAAACTTCTAAAGGCCATCTCTCTTTTCTCTGTGTTCTCACAACATAGCTCAGAATCTAGCCATTCACAGCCATGTGCTGAGTGGTCATACGACTATGTAGCACAATGGTTTCTACCAGAGCCTGAACAAAAATGCTTCACACTGTGGTATTCACGCTTGCAGATTCTGTTCTCATGAAAGAATGACTTAATTTATTTTTTTGGGGGGGGGGTGCATTGAGAAAGGGTCTTGCTCTAGCCCAGGCTGACCTGGAATTAACTATATAGTCTCAAGGTGGCCTCGAACTCATGGCAGTCCTCCTACCTCTGCCTCCCAAGTGCTGGGATCAAAAGCACAGACTTAACTTTTGAGAAAAAAATTTCTCAGCTTGCTCCAGAAGAGAGGCAGGCATGGAAGACAAGGGCAGTAAGATGTCTTTCATTAAGGTTTAGGTTTTCTTTCTTTTTTGGGGAGTGACTCATGTACAAAATGAAAGAGCTTTCTCCTTTTTCTTTGTGGAGGAATGGGTTTATTAGGCTTACGGACTCGAGGGGAGACTCCATCCTGGCAGGGAAAACGATGGCATGAGCAGAGGGCTGGACATCACCTCTGCCACAGCACTGCAAACAGAGGCAGGAAGGTGTGCCAAATACTGGCAAGGGGGAGCTGGTTTATAACCCCAAAAGCCTGCCCCCTGTCCTTAAGGATTATGTGGGGCTGAACACAGGACATGTTGGCATTCAGATGACACTTTCTAAAGCAGGCCAAGGGAGAAACATGTCATCCATTTCTATGATACAAATGTGATACTCTAGGGGTTCAGAGACGGCTTGAGAGAACCTCATGCCATTTGGTACCAAAGCATAGCTTTGCAAATTCCTACAGTGAGAGTTCAGAGGGAAGTCACTGATGGCTGCATCATCAGAAAAAAATCATGTTGGCAGTCACCTGCAGGATGCCAACATTTAAAAAGAGACCAGGTATCTGGAGAGGAAGTACTTGCTTGCAAAGCCCGATGGCCTGGGTTCAATTCCCTAGGTTTCATGTCAAGCCAGATGCACAAAATGGCACATTGGTCTGCTAGTTTGTTTGCTGTAGCAGGAGGCCATGGCAGGCTCATTCTCTCTCTCTCTCTCTCTCTCTCTCTCTCTCTCTAATAAATATATTTAAAAATGAAAATAAAATAATAGGCGAGAGAGAGACCACAGAGGATTCTTGGACAGAGAGTGAAGAGCTGGATACAGGGGCCACCCAGCCAATGCCACTGGGTTTAATGATTATATAACCAAACTTGTGCTATCGAGTGGGGCTTAGGGAAGCTTAAATTATAGATGAATAATAGCTTCAAGGTTCTGAACAAGAGATGACCTGATTGGAATGCTTTCCCCAAAGCTTACATGTTGGAAAATTAATTCTTAATGTAAGAGTTTTAAGAGGTGGGACCTTTGAGAAGCCACAAAGACTCTGCATGAATGGATTCATGCTCGTACCATCACCTGAGTGATTGAGGAGATTCCTGATAGTATGATCCCTCAACCCCGTCTCCTCTCTCTCTCTCTCTCTCTCTCTCTCTCTCTCTCTCTCTCTCTCACTTTGCCATTCTATTATGCATCAAAAAGCCTTCACCAGGTGCAAACCTCCACCTTGGACTTCCTAGCATCCAGAGCCATAAGACATGTTTCTGTCCATTATAAGTTACAAAGTCTGTGATAGTGTGTCATAGCAGGACATATGTACGACACTAAAAACCATGTCCTCATTGCAATTTTGTTTTAATTAGGTCCCTTTAGTAATGAGTCAAAACACTAATTTAATCCAATCAGTGAGCGTAGGAACAAGTTCCCCAAGTCCCCAGTCAATCTCCACAGAAGCAGCCATTGGAGTAGGCATCTAACATGGCGTGTTGATCTTGAAAGATGAAAGCCCAGGAAGAGAACATGTTTGGTAGGAAAGGCTGTTTGGCAGGCTGTCCATGTTTCAAAGGGAATTTTCCTTGGTGATTTAACCACAGGCTAAGGCCTGGGCTTTCCAGGTTCAAACTCAGGGAAAATTGGTTTTGTCAGCACTCTGAAGTAAGATCAGTTATTGGGCCCTCAGTCATGCTAACCAAGTTCAGAAGAGATGGATGTGTAAATCAAATAGCCATTTTATTAATTTACAATGACAAGCAAAATAGGCCAGGAGATCAGACATACATTATGTTTGGAGCTCATCCTCCCCCTGTGGTGAAATCTAGGTGGGAAGTGAAATTATCATCAGAAGACAGCCAGGTGAGTTGGAATCAGAGAGAGGAGAGGCAGCTGGCTGCCTGACTGAAATGCTAAATGAAGCCCACAATGCTTCATTCTTCACCGAAGGGACAGGCCTGCAGGGATCATGGATGGGATTCTGGATACATGTCACTGTTTTTTTTTTATTGTCCATAATGAGTTACATTGTTTAGTGGGCCAACAATGAGTTGTTATCCCCAATTCTTCATTGCCCCCCCCTCCCCATCCCTAGTCAGCGGGATATCCTCCTCCGTGGGCCATCAGGATCAGTCTGGGGGAGACAATCAACAGCTATTAAATTCGGCCAAATATTCCACTCAGTGAGGGGGAACCCTTGATTGGAACTGGGGATTCAGGGCGATATGTACCTGATCCCGTACTCTTGGGCTCCCAAGAAAAGATGCACTATGTGAGCGACTGACCGGGAGGCTATTAAAAATAGAAGCTAGGTAATCCAGAATGGTGTATATTTGTTAACCTATACTGATCTCACATGTCACTGTTAGCACTGATCTGGGCATGCACGATGCCCTCTTTCCCATGGACATTGTTCTGTCCCAAGTTGACCATACTTCCTTTGCTGGGCATGGTCTTTCTTCAACTGAGTGGGCTCTGTTCATTAGCTATATAGCCCAGCCATCCCTTGTTTTCGCTGTATGTAGTCAGAGAAGCTGGGTGATGAGTGATCCTAGTGTGTCTTCAAAGCTGATGGTGGCTGTCACATTTTGCTGATGTTAACGAACCTTCATGATTACACATGGCCATGTAACCCAAGCAACTCTCCCACCCCATCAATGGCTCAACCTTCAAGCCAGGTCCCTTGGGCCAGAGGAGGCTAATGAATTGATAATGAGGGTAATCAATATGTTTATAACAAAACCAGGGATGCCTCATCTTTCTAAACAATTTACTACTTAATTGATCACCGAGTGAGTTGCTGTAGGAGCTGAGTTGATGAGAGCCTGCTAAAGTCCCAGAATTGCAGGCCCATACTCTGCACTCAGACATAGATTGTAAGTGCTCAGGATATGAGCCTTGGTAAAAAGGAAGAAATTCCTAAAGGTCACAGCTCTGGTTTGGTGTGTGGGGAAAGGAACAGTTTTAAGGGATACCTCTTTGTTCTAATGCTCCCTGTCTTCTCCAACTTATCTCTCCCTTAAATATCTCCCTTACAAATAGGATGACTCATAGAAGCCTGCACTCAAATTAAACAATACTGACAGCTTGTCATGTGCTAGACTCATATTAGTTACTGTTCTTGTCACTGTGACCAGATCTCCAGCAAAGAAGCAGTGAAGGAAAGAAAGCTTTATTTCGTTCGGCTCATGGTCTGAAAGGAGACAGGCCATCAAGGTGTGGCGGTGGTCACTAATGGTGGCAGGAGATTGCTCATGTTTCAGTAGATGAGAAAGCTTGGTCCTTTTTCTCATTTTGTTCAGTTCTAGACCCTGGCCCTTGGGAGGAGTGCCACCACATTTAGGGTGTGTTTTGTTCCCTTCAGTTAATCCTGTCTGGAGATACCCTCACAGGAGTGCTTCACTCATGTCCCAGGCTTTTCTTAATCCATCAAGTTGACAAAATTAACTGTACATCTCATGACTGTTTTATTTTGGATGGCAATTCCTTTAGCTTTCATAATAACAATCCTGGGAGGTTTGGCAATATTATAACCTTCATATAAGAGATTTAAAAGGTCAAGTAAGTCGTCCAAAGTCAGTGGTTCACATTAAATCAATGTCTGCTTCTTGTACTTGGATGGGAGACTTTGACCCGAAGCTGCTTTTCTACATGGTAAATTGCAAACTAACTCAATCACTAAATATTCTCAAGCTCCACAGTTGAGCTCCAGCCAGTCACAGACTACCCAGTGATCAGACTATGTCTACATGAGGCCAGTGCCCATCCCACCCTAGAGAGCAAGTACTCCTGCAGCCAATCAGGTTGCTTCTTTCTGCCACTTCCTTTTCTCTGTCTATAAGTATAACCTGCAAATGATATGGGCCTCTGGTCTCAAATGCTCCCAGTTCTAGAAACCTTTTCTTGCTCAAATAAACTTTTGTCAAGTTAACTTCTTCTCAGATTCGTCTTTAACACCAGTCAGGGGCAAGAGTCAATGATAAGAGCAACCTGTCTGTCTTCCCTCTGATCCAAGTTCAATAGCTAAAGCTAGACAGTTTCTCTGAATGTCTTCAACTTACTCTAATTAAACCTTAGCTTAAGGCACTAGCTCTTTTCATCAACTCTTTAGAAGCCTGCTTAAATGTGGGGTATGTTGGGCTGGAACGATGACTCAGAGGTCAAGGCGCTTGTCTGTAATGCCTAATGACCGGAGTTTGATTCCCCGGTACCCACATAAAGCCAGGTGGTACATGCATCTGGAGTCTGTTTCCAGTGGATGGAGGCCCTGGTGCACCCATTCTCTCTCTCTTCTATCTCACTCTGCTTGAAAATAAATTAAAAATGTTTTTTAATGGGGTTAATTATAAATATGAGATTCTACTAGTCATACATCCTTCGTTAAGTCATTCATCTCTCTCAAACTCTGCTGTGGCTTTGCATCCGCATGGAGGTTAAAAATTTTACATGGAATATTTTATTTGAGCCAGGAAGTAATTTTTGCTTATCTTCATATTTCTAGAAGTTTCCTTCATGTCAATGGACATGAAGCTGGTACTGCTTATACATTTACTGAGTCTCATAAGCATCCTGCAGGATTGCCAGGCACCACTGCTATGTACTTTCTACAGCTGAAGAAACCCCTGCTTAGAGAGAGAGGTTTAATAAATCACTTAAAGTCATAGAGTTAACTTCTATGCTGTTCTCTGTTGCCCTCTATCCATCCCTGAGTGGCCATACAAATACGCCTCTCCCCCTAAGGTAGCACTCGTAAGCAATAAACAACACCATGGTGTATATTTTCTAGGAAGTCATCTGTCAGAGCAATAGTAAGCTTGTGCTTGGCATTATAGAACTTTCTAGCTACTCATAAATAGACAAACTACCAAGTTGGCATATACAGAACTAGGAAGTAAATGGAATACCTTGGGTTTTTTTTTTTTCAGATTGAGTAATTGGAGGCTAATGAGGAACTTTTGAAGGCTTTTTGTACTGTACGGAAATTCTCAGTGTCGAACAGTGCCTCATTCAAGGTCACCCAGGAGCTCAGTGCCATGACTGGGACTTCAACAACATGCAGTGTGACTCTGTGCCTGTGCTATGTTGTCTAGGCTGGTCCTGAATTTCTAGGCTCAAGTGATGCCCTTCCCCATGCTGTATTCTCCAGAGTAGCTGAGACTACAAATATCTATCACTGTGCTTGGCTGTGACCCAGCTGTGGCACCATTTTGCCACTGAGTAAATTATCCTGAGTTTTTGAAGATCATAAATCAAACACGGCTGAAATCTGCATGCCAAGGAAGAGATTCATACTTCGATTGGTTTTATACAAGATCATCAATGACTTTGCCATTTCTAAAGAATGGCTCTACAACTGGTTGGAAAAGAGGTCTTCCCAAGGCATCACTCCCTGAGGATCTCTTCTCTGGGAACTGTTGAGTTCCTCCAAGACTGAGATTCTTTAGACTTACAAAGGAATGTCGTTCCAGACAGGATGACCTCTGGGAAGATCGGCTCCAGTTCCCAGCATGGAAGGCACTTCTGGGGCATGGATGTGTGGTAAAGCCATAATGGGATTGACATTCATGAGGTCCAAATGACAGAGGTCATGGTAGCTGGAGAGGCCTCATCAAAAAGAGAAGCTAGGCTGCTGGCTCAATGTGCTCAATAAACTAGTCTTAAAAAGAAAAAAGAAGAGAGAGAGAGAGGATGGAGACATGGCTCAGCAGTTAAGGCACTTGCTTACAGAGCCCAACAATCAGGATTCAATTCCCCAGTACCATGTAAAGCCAGTTACAGAGTTCATTTGCAGAGGTTGGAGGCTCTGGTGTGTGCATTCTCTCTCTACCTCCCTTCTCTCCATCTCTCTGCTTGCAAATAAAATATTTTTAAAAGGAAAAAAGCTGAGGCTCTCATGCCTGGCTGAGTTCTTCCAGCCTGCTCTTCTTGTTCCTCAGAGATGCAGAGACAACTTCAGCTCTGATACTTTTCTGAAATGCCTGTGTGGGCAAGAAAGAAGTGTGTGGGCAGAGTTATAATGGGCATTCTTTATCCCAAGTACCCGCCTGAGGTTTTAGGCTTAACGAACAGACTGGGAGCACCTTGAGGGCAGGGACTTTTCTCCCAGCTCTTTCTAGCTACTCACAGGTATACATGATTTCCTTAAGGAATTTCCAGGGGGTCATAAGGAAGTTTTTTTGTTATAAAATCATCTGCCTTCTGTGAGAGATAGAGAATTAATATTTGCACCATCAAGATCTGCTGAAGGGAATGTAACAAGGTAGCTTATGGCTTTTGTTGTCATTGTAAATGAGTTTTCCCTCACATTGTATCCTTTTAATTAGTCCTTAAGTAACTAATCACACTCAGTAAGTATCACCATGAAAATGCTGGATCATAAACTAAGGGTGGGGGACGGCAGTCCTCATGCATTCTCACGGCCTGTGGGTCAGACAGGCTGAATGTTCTACAGGCCAGCTAGGGGAGGCTCCTGTACTTTGGGTGTTTTTTTCTTGTGCCCGGGGTGAAGGGCCAGGTCCCCAGGGAAACTCTTTTTCTGGAAATGGCACAAGTCCAGGAGACCAAGCAATGAAACCAAATGCTTTTGGAGGCCTGTTGTAGGGAACTGTATGCCCCACAAAGAAAACTGAAGTCTGAATCCTTTCCCATCTTCCACCAGGGAATGTGACCTCACCTGCTGATGTCATCAATTTAGGATGATGTCAGAATGTTAGCATGGTGATGGAATGTATGTGTTCATCCCTTTCTAAAGGTTTTATTTTATTTTAATATTTTAAATATACTTTGTTTATTTGCAAGAAGAAAGAGAGAGCGAGAGAGAGCGAGCGAGAGAGAGAGAACAGCCTCCAGCTGCTATAAACAAACTCCAGATGCATGCACCACTTTGTAATTTGGCTTTATGTGGGTACTAGGGAATCGAACTCGGGTTGTTAGGCTTTGCAGGCAAGCACCTTAAACCTCTGAGCCATCTTCCCAGCCCCCTAAAGGTTTGATTTTTAATTGCTTATTAATTGTACAAATTTATGGGGTCATACTAACTACCTGATTTCCCATTACAAGTCATTTACAATATACTCTTTCAAGACAAAGCCATTTGTGAGAAGTCGGTATGTGGCCCTCTGCATTGTGAAGTATTTACCTGAAGGACTGCAGCCCAAGCAAAGGAGTCAACTGTAGAAAGAGCTGGAAGAAGAATGGCTCAAGAAGATGCTGTTCAGGCTTTCTGTTCACCACAGAACTTGATGAAGCAAATGGCTACCATATGCTGTTAACAGATGGCAGATATAGTCAGGTAATGGTAGAGCATGTGGACGGATGGAGACAGGGATGTCTTCGTTGGGCTGGAAGCAGCAGGTATCATAAGCTTTTGACCTTCCTTGTCAGTGGGTAAAGCAACCAAGAGTGTGAATAAAATGTTATTTTCACAGAAAATGGGGAATATGTTTGGGAAGCAAATAATATAAAATAATAGCTAGACTTCATTGGGCATTTTGATAGCAAACGTTTATCTAAAAATATTAGTTGGGGATGTAGCTGTGGGATACATCTAATATGTCTAATATGCTTTCATCTAATATGGGTTTTATTTCTCCACCCCGGACACACAACACTATTGCCTGCACACATGCACACACACACACACACACACACACACACATTGTTATATGCTTTATCACATTTAACACCTCTGGAGATGGTATCTGGTATCATTTGCTCTTTATTTTAAAGTTGAGAAAATAAGCAAGAATGGTAAGTCAACTGCTGGAGTGTGAGACCCTGCTGAGAGGCACAGAGAACATAGGGTTAAAGGAAAATTGAGACTGGCCTGAAACCCCAATAATCTCATTCTTATCTGAGACCAGTAGGAGTTTTGGCCATCTCCATTCCCCCCCCCCTAAACTCCACTGCCTAGTGGGCCCAAACAAATCTTGGTACGCCCAGGTACTTCAAGGCCTGAGTTTACTGGAGTTCACATACTTCAGCTATAACGTAATACTAAGCCCGGGCAATGAGAAAGTTCAAAGGTCACAGCTCCTCTATAGCCACTGCTGTCTGTTACAGGCCCAGAGTCACGTAACTCCTGCCATCTGGGACTGAGAAAGCCCCCCAACTTATCTATGCAAAACAGGCATAGACAGGTTACTGGCCCCTGCCAATCCCTTCATGAGACATCCACAGACCACCCTGCCCCTGCCAATCCCCTTGCCGCTTATGCCCCTGCCCCTCCTTTTCCCTCCTAAATAAAAGCACCCTCCCTGAAATAATAAATGAGCTCTTCACTGCAAGTGTCTCCCGAGAGTTCTTCCTCTCCTTGGCTCACTGCTATCCCAAGACTCTGTCCACCCAGCTGCATGGATGAACCTGGGTGTTAGTGTACAATGACACCCCCCCCCCAAAGAATCCACGAGACTACACTGGAGGAAAGCAGAAGTAACTTTAGAGGGCCGCCTCTCTCTCGGGATTTCCTCTGCTCTCTCTGTCTAAATTCACCAGTACCTTTATGAGTGTGGGGAATTGTGGGAAGAAGCTGAGCCCAAGCGCTAAAGTGGACGCTGATCAGAGCCTGGTGTTGAAGGCCAAGGAAACCTGGGTGTGCTTGTGGCTCGTGATGGATGAGGAATAGAAGCAACAAGTACAAAAGTGACCCAAGCTTTTTGTCAAACTCTACAGACACACTCAGTGTTGTTTCAGGAGTGACCATTGCCAGCCATCTTGTGATGTGCCCTGACTTCTTCACTCCTTGTCTCTTTGAGTCTTTAGAGAGGACGCTTCATGGCTCAGAATAGCGTTTCCTTTTTCTCTTTCTTCCCAGGCTGTTGGTGGCACCTCGTCTTTGGAAGTCTCTTCTGTCTCCCTGGCTAGCTGTGGGCTCACTTGGAGCAGAGACATGTCTTCCTGTCTTTGACAGAGTGCAGGCTTGAAGTAAGAACCAGTTTATGCTGAATGGCCAACCGATTGCACAGATGGATATCTTAGTTGCTAGGAAATGATTAAAGGAAAATGAGCAACACCCTGGGGGGGGTGCTGGGGGCTCTTTGTCTAGTGTTTTGGAGGCATGCTATTGCTTACTCGAATTGAAAAGCAAAAATGCATGCAACCCATTTTCCTTTGAAGGAAAATTTGTCTTTCTGTTTGACATAAGTGGGCAAAATAGACTCATAAAACAATCGATTTTGAAAATAGCCAAGGTTTCAGGGACATTTCAGTGAGATAACTTCTTTGTGTTTTTATTACCTACCTCACTCTGGAGATGACAGGGAGGACACGAGGTACAGATGAGCAGAGTGGTTCCAAATTTGAGGGAAGGAAGCTGAATAACTGAACAGGGATTTATCATTAAGGAAGATTTGTGTGAATCTCAAGAGCGCTTTAAATGTTAATCTAAAAACATCTCTTTAGTGTGAACAGATAAGAAATTATTTCTGGGAAAGTCTATGGAAAAAAAATAAATTTAGATCAGAGAGGAAAATTATAGATACTTGAAATGATGGTTCTGGATGCATTGTTTAGGTAAATTACTGTCCAAAAATGCTTCTTATAGACATGCTCTGCCTACATGCATTCTGGGTTATTTGTGAATATTCTTCTGTCGGTTGAAATACATTGGTCACAATGAATCGTTCATGACCACTTCTTAAGAAAAGGAGAAAAACTTCTCTTTGGAAGATAAACCGATGAACTGCTGTCAGAGTTTTTTTAGACTTGGAAATGAGATCCAAATCCCCCGTTGTACAGGCTGGGATAAAACAGAGACAACTACAATAAACCAATCTCGTTACTTATTAATTCATCCCTTTGCTGTCATCAATGAGAAAGAGACAGTTGCCAACATCTGGAAGCTCAAATGTACCTCACGATTCCTTTTCAGGGTTGAGAAAGAGCCAGTGGTAACTTGTCAAGTCAGGCACATAGTGACAAATATGGCTCCCGAAGCTGAGGTGGCCTGCCCTGCCATCTTTTCCTCGGTGGGACATTTCTACTTCGACTTTAGAGGGGAAAAAAACCTGGACTAGGGTCAAATTTCAAACTTGGAAGGGCTTCTCCAAATGATTACAAGAACTACTGTTTATTGGATACTTACCGAGTCTTAGTCACCTGAAAATATTTCACATGTACTATCTCATTTCATTCTCAGGAAAACTCTGTGTGTTCAGTACTATCCGTGCTGGGCTTACCAGAAAGCAAACTGAATTAGAGTAGCAATGCTCCCAAATGTTAGCAGTGTTAAGTGATGTAGTTAGAACGAGGTCCCAAATTAGACTGATATTCTCCTGACCAGGAATTACTATACACTTCTTACAAAATTACTATACTTAAAATTACTTACTATACACATTACTATACACTTACTATACACATTACTATACACTTCTTACAAAATCCTACCAGGTGATCTGGGGAGATTTGAATGGTATAACGATTTTGGAAGCCCTATATGGTTAGAAACGGTGCGGAATTTTTTTCTAGAATTATTCTCAATATATATCATGAGTAGGCTTACTATTGTTCATTATTCATGGCCATGGGTATTTGTTGGATGCACAAAGTCTCCTGAAAGAGTTGATGGACATATTAAACTGTTATTTAGTATAGAGCTTGGGAGAATCTATATAACTACAGAGCTCTTCTGCTCCATCTAAAACCACAGCGCTTCCCCCACGAGAAACAACCTGAAATGACAGAGTTAAATGCAAGTTGCCATCAGTCGCTGACATACACCTCTCTCCCAGGTCTACTCTGGGGACCAGCACATGCCTTTCTACTGTCTCTCATTCAATCTGCCCCTCTGTCTCTTTCTCCTCTTTCTCCTTTGTCTTTCTCACATGTCAGCCGTGGAGAGAAATTATTCATCGGCCTCAACCGCTGCTAAATCCCACAACCCAGTTAGCCCTTGAAAGTGCTTCTTTAAACGAACAAATCAATAACTAAAACATCTATTTTTTTTTTTTTACCCCAAACGTCATTCTTTCTTCTCTTAGACTCACAAGCACTCACTGCAGTCTAAATGTTTTCTGGAACTCTAGGGAAAAATACGTGATGTCATCCACTGCTTCAAGGCTTTAGCTGTCTGTTGTTGTTTGTTTTTGTTTATTCTAGGTAGGGTCTTGCTCTAGCCCTGGCCGACCTGGAATTCGCTGTGTATGTAGTCTCAGGGTGGCCTTGAACTCACGATGAGCCTTCTACCACTGCCTCCCGAGTGCCTGCACCACCACGCCTGGCCTTTACTTGCTTTTCTAATCACTGAGAAATTGCATCGGTGTTAGCTAATTTTCTTGGTTGTCCCCTTGATTGATGCTTTCAGTGTGATGCTCAGTACACTGATCTTACATTAGCCTTCCAGAGAATTCCAAAACCATCAGGAGCCATGCCCAGATGGAGGGACTCTAGATAGTTCTACCTTGCCTGAAAACAGCTCAGTGTCCTTCCATGCGGATCTTTGTGTTCCAAGACATAAGGAAAGAGATCCCCCAGCACAGATCACAAGGCTTCTGCTTCATCAGAATGCAGATCATGTCAGTAGCAGGTGGGGAGTGACTAACTCCCATTCCAACTGTGGGGTTCAGGCTTATACTCGTGATTCTTTGGTCTTTCAGAGGATTTCAGGGATAAATCCAGCGCATTGTAGCCATGTGTAAGTGTAAGCTCTTTTTGGATGATCCTCAACTGGCTGGGGGAATGGTAGATAAAGTATCCTGTTCAGTTTTGCATCGAAACACTGTTCAGGCAACATTAGACATCTGCTGTGAGCTAGCAATGCCAACATCAGCTGCTGGAAGGGAAAAGGTATTTCAGCACTTTGAATTCAAAGGAGCCACCGTACCTCTCCACAGGAGTCACTGGGGACACACACTCAGCTTTGTCTAAGAGAGTTGGGCTGGCAGGATGCCACACAGGTACAGGTCAGTGTTGCCTCGGGGGCCTTTCCTTCTTCAAGGGGAAGAGCTTGCAAAGACAAGAGGGAACAGGGCTCGTTCTTGGTTCCTAACACTTCATGTTGCAATCAATAGGCAAGTAGAGAAACAATCGGATGGAGGGATAAGTGGTAGAGTATCACCACCGTGTCACCCTGTGAGAGTGGCAGAAAGAAAAAGTGTCTTTGTCCCCTATGTTGCTTGGACCAGTGCTGAAGCTGGAAACAGGTGGAGTATTTCAAATGTCACATTAAGACCACCTGGGCTCTTCGTCTGCCTGTTCTCTTAGCCTGCATGACGTTTGCCTCACGTGACTGGGGAAGGCATGGGGGGCGTCCCTGTTCTCCACATGTTTCCAGATAATTCTGACCTTTAAGAAGATTGACAGGTCTTGTCATAAGAAACCACTTCTCTTCACAGTATCGAGAGCTGCACTGTCTTGCTTCCTCCAGTCGGCATCCAGGGACCAGGCAAGAGACAGAGTGGCCTCTGGCCACAGCACTCAGAGGTTCAAAAGTGATGTCTCACTTGGTGACCCATCCTCACCTTAACCCGCCTCTCTTGAGACCTTGTAGAAAGCAAACAAATAAAAATAGATATTGTTAGTAAAGATGGCTGGCCTTTGAGAACACTGCTGGGGAAATCTAACTGAGGAGATGGCTCAGTCAGTACTCCCTGCCACGTCTTACATGAGTATTGAGTGCACAGCACCCCTCACCCTTGCCTCTCCAGAACCCTGAGACCCAATGCAGTCAGCCAACACTCTTCTCGGTCCTCAGCCATGTCACGTGATGCTTCCCTCACCATGTTATCATGAGGATGGGTCACCAAGTGAGAGGTGGGTTATGGTTATGACTGTATGGTCCAGGCTAGCTTTGAAGTTGTGATCATCCTGCCTTGGCTTCTTAAGTACTATGATTATAAGCATGGCACTGACTCTGTCTCTCTCCTCACAGCTTATGTCATCTGGGTTCTCAACCATTCTGTTCACCGTACCAAATCTCTCCTTTTCATTTTTGGGTCAGAGTCTCACTTGTAGCCCAGGCTGGCTTGGTATTATTCACGTTTAACTCAGGCTGGCCAGAATTTACAGCAATTCTCCTGCTTCAACCCCTTGAGTGATGGGTATTATAAACATCAGCTACCTGCCATGCTTGGCTGGATACGAAACTGCTTTGCCCCTAATTGAGCCTTACAGCTAGTTTCTCCAGAAAACCAGAAACCTATTGCTCAGACAGGAGTGAGCAGGGCTGGTCTTTCAGAGGGGGTAGCCTTGTTAACAAGTTCAAGAGGCTTTCAAAAAATGTCTCTGTTATTGCCCATTCCCACCATCACCTCTTTGTAATCTGTCTTTGTCTTCTGAACTAAATCAATCCTTCATGGTCTTTTTTTCTTCTTCCCCAATATTTACAGAAACATTATAATTTCCCTTTCTATTCTCTTATTCTGTGGAATAAAAATTCTATTTTAAAAATCTTTTCTTTATTGATTTACAAGCAGAAAGAGATATGAGAGACAGAGAGTGAGAGAGAGAATGGGTGCACCAGGGCCTCCAACCACTGTAAACAAAGACCTCCAGATGTGTGCGCCACTGTGCATCTGGCTTTACGTGGATACTGGAGACTCCAACTCGGGTCGTTTGGCTTTGCAGGCAAGCACCTCAACCTCTGAGCCATTTCTCCAGCACCCCCCCCCCAAATTCCATTCTTAAAACGAAGGTTTTGAAAAGGACTGTTTCTATTTTCTTTATGAGTTAATTCTCTTTCAAAATTCGAGAGTGGAAAAGAAGATAAATCAGTTTGACTTAATCGCCCATGTGTAGCTGACACATCCAGGTGGAGGATTTTAACTAGTGAAACAAAGGCATAACCTAAAGACCCAAACCACAAAGAGGTAACAAAAATAACAACCACAATGTTGCCCAAAGTACCCTTTGCAACCCAGTCTTGCAGAAGACAAATCTTTCCACCTCCACTGAACAGGAAAAGTACATCCCTTCCTCGGCAGCCCACATCCAGGCATCTGAACAGCACAGATCCTATGGCCGAGGGAAGCAGATGGCTCCCAGGAACTGAGGAATCGCTCTCTTCCTTCGCTTAGCTTTCTAGCTGTGGGTCACTCCTCCCAGGCAGAGTCATTTCCTCTGGTTTCTTTCCTTCCTGGCAAAATGGCAGAAGCACTCCTCGAGTTTACTAAGAGTCTTCTGCTCAGTGGCTTCACCTCAGTGGTCAGCATTTTTGACTCATGTCAAAGCCACTGTTAGGCTAAGACCATCACTCTGTAGGAAAAGGCAACCTCCTCGTTTTGGTCCTTGACCTCTGACCTCATGGGGTAAATAGGCAGAGTGACATCAAGCTCCAGTAAACCGCTGGGTGTCAAGGTAGGATTTCTGGATGTCTTTTGGAGTTAGGCCCACCCAAAAAGTCACCTGGAGTGCTTTCAGTACCCTATTTAGCCTGTTGTCAAAGACAAATAGCACATCAAAAAACAAAATGGAGTCACTGACCATGACATACTGGAGTCTGGCAAATGGTTGGCCAATTATTATCATTAATTAATTATTATTATTATTCCACTGAAGTGGTCCATCTGGCCACATGGCTTCAGGGATTATAACTTCTCCCGATCACCTGTTCTCTATGCACAAGGTCTGAAGTTGAGAAGGGTGTCATAATCACCTGGCAAGTTCATCGTAAGAAAGACCCCAGTCCCTGAGAGAAGGGTTGTAAGTAAAAGAATTCTCCTGAAGGGTTTGGCTAAGAAGCCTTGTGGAAGAGGAAACAGAATGCCATAATTAAAGAAGAAGACCCTGGACACCCAGGGGGAGGGCCCTCACTGAGAGGGCAAGCATGTCATTTGTCCCCCCCATTAGGACACATGTGGGAGTCAAGAAGGAGCTATTAATAATTATGTCAGGACAAGAGGCGTAAATTGAGACTGCCCGGACAAACCGGTCACCCAACTCATTAGTCAGATGAGAGACAGGAGCAGACAACCCTGGAGTCCCTTTCAGATTTATGATTCCATAATTCATGAGAACTGGGACAAGTCCAGAGTGTGCTTTCATGCCAAGTGCAGCAGGACGGAGTCAGAGAGGCATGCTTACAGGCAGGGAAGCTGGAGTGGGAAGTGAGCCCATTCCGAAGCTGTGGTCCAATGACACATCCAGCCAGAGGGCAGGCGATGGACAGGATGGACAAAGGTACCGGTCAGCAGAGTTGTATCTATAATTGGGTTTTGTCAGAGGCAGCTGCTATTCCCAGCAGCTCCAAGGAAAGCCATGAATGCTTTGTGGGGTCTGTTGGCATTTATACATGCTGCTGGGTCATATTCCAATATGGCACTCTTGGACATTTACACACACTTCTGTAATCTCCCAATATGCCACACAGTCTGTGTGGCTCACCCTTGTTGCCTTTCTGTCATCTGGCACTGTGAGAAGAAGGGGTATTTTGTTAATCCACTGCTCTGGTTGATAATCAGTTAGTGTATAAATGATGTCATACACAAGTCATCAAATTTCTAGACATCAAGCTGAATAAAATTGCACTACCCTCACAAAACCCAGATCATTTTCTCTTTCATATCTTAGAAACCACACGGTGTTCCGTACCATCTTGCTGTGAAAAGTGAGTCTAGTTGGATCCATGGTGCCAGCGGTTCCGATGAACACAGAAGAACTAAGTTCAGGGCTGTCTGGCTTTGACCGCCTTTTGTGTGCCGTATGTTGGTTACTAGGTATGTAAGGGTGAAAATCTTCAGGGTGAGACATCACAAAGCCAGCACTTTATAATTCCAGGGGAGTGCGCTGAACTTTGCATGGTGAGGTTTTAGGTACCAGTGGAGTTAAAATAAAAGGTAGGGAGAATGGTTGTCTGACTAGTGGATCTCTTATGCCCCCCAAACTGCCCTCTAACCACTTATGTTCATGCCCATATATAAATGCTACTCTCACTTCTGGTTACAGACGCTTCTCTTTTCAGATGGTGGTGACCACTAGGGTGAGAAGAAGTGACAGTGGAGTGTTCAGCACTAAGTGAGACATCTCTATCACACCCCCCAAGGCTCAAGGACCATCTTGGAAAAGGTGGAGGAAAGAATGTAAGAGCCAAAGGAAGGGGAAGAGTGCTTTGTAATACTGTCTTCCAGACACAAAGTAGCCATGGTATTCATGACCTCACACTGACTGATACTGCCTACACAAGACCTGCATAGTAAGATGGGGAAATGATAAAAATAGAAGAGAGGGGGCTGGAGAGATGGCTTAGTGGTTAAGATGCTTGCCTGCAAAGCCTAACGACCTGGGCTCGATTCCCCAGAATCCATGTAAAGTACCCATTGTTATAGTCAGTATTTTAGTTGCTGCGCAGAAAGAACCCAAGCACAAGTGGCTTGTGGAGGAATGGGTTTAATTAGGCTTATGGACTCCGGGGGAGATTCCATCCTGGCAGGGAAGATGATAGCATGAACAGAGGGGTGGACATCACCTCCGCCACAGCACTGCAAACAGCGGCAGGAAGGTGTGCCAAACACTGGCAAGGGGAAGCTGGCTATAACCCCCAGAGTCTGCCCCCAACAACACAGCTCTAGTTCTAATTCCCGGACTGCCATCAGCTGGGGGTTGAGCATTCAGAAAACATTCATTTGTTTGTGGGGGACACCTGGATCAAACCATGACACCCATGTAAAGCCAGATACACAAAGTGGCACATGTATCTGGAGTTCATTTGCAGCAGCACACATTCTCTCTGTCTCTCATCTATCACTCTCTGCTTGCAAATAAAAACAGGAGAGAGACTAGTTATAAAGAAGGGATTCAGGGCTGAAGAGATGGCTTAGCGGTTAAGGCACTTGCCTGCAACGCAGAAGGACCTGAGTTCAATTCCCCAGTGCCCATGTAAAGCCAGATACACAAGAGGGCGCATGTGTCTGGAGTTCATTTGCAGTGGCTGGAGGCCCTGGTGTGCCCACCCATTCTCTCTCTCTCTCTCTGTGTCTCTCTGTCTGACTGTCTGTCTGTCTGTCTGTCTGTCTCTCTCTCATATTAAAAAAAAAGAAGGGATTCAGTGGAGGGGGTAAGGGGAGTGATGGTAATTGTATGTTGTCTTTATTTATGGAAGTTGCAAATAAAAACGTACAAAAAAAAGAGGTGGGGATAAAGGAATGCAGACGGGTGGGAAGGAGAAGAAGGAAGGAATAGATGAAGAGACCCAGAAAGAGAAAGAGATGGTGAGTGTGAATAAAACTGGATGTATGTGTATTGCACACCCATGAGTGTATCTCTAGGAGAAATGAAAAGGAAAAATCCTCGGATAGAACTGTGAGTGGAAATCTGAGAAATCCAGTTTTGTCCTGGAATGTAGGAGACGGGATGGCTTACGTTGGTGCTGGATCTGTTTTGATGAGCACAACGCCTTTGGTTGGCATAGATTTCAGCTTGTGCTATTTGGAAGGAAATGGCTTAACTCTGCTTTAGGGCTCTCATCAGAGGAACTGGCGTTGATGGAAAGCTCCCCACCACTGCTCCAGGCTGAAGGTAGTGGACTGTGAGCAGTCCAGTTTCCCCAGCTGTGGCAATATCATCTTTGTCAGAATCCGTGCCTCGCATGCATCAGGACATGCACAGGCTTAGCCTGAGATTAGAATTCTCCTGACTGCAAAATGGTTTCACCGCTGACAGATTGCTACCTTTGGCCAAGAATGGCAGATCAGGGATGAGAAACTGCTATTCTCTAGCAAGGAGTCCTTTTCAGAGACCCTTTGAGAGGCAAACTCTCTCATGTGAAGTTATCATGAGGCTCAAAAAGTAACATCTGGAATTGGTGTAGCCAGAAGGGTCAGCATGAGGCTGGCATCTCCAGGAAGAGCTTGGTCAATAAATAGCAATCAGGTGCTTTCACTGAGGAGTGCTGAGGGTCTGGACTTTTCTACCCTGTCATGGAAGGACTGAGTGAATGGGTGAAGCCTAGGGTGAGCCAATGATCAATGAAATGGAGAGGGGCCATAGGGGACACGTTGGGATCCTCAATAGGCTGACAAGGAATGGCACAGACCTCTGAAACAAGATGCAGGTAACAATAGCACACATAAGGCTGGAGATTCCTGGATACCGTGAGTTTGGAGGCATCATTTTAGGAGACAAAAAAATAAAACATGGATTTTTATAAGGAACAGTAGACTTTGGAAAGCAGTCTATGCATTAATGATATATTTAATATACATTTTGAAAGTATAAATACAGTAAGAAAAGGTATAGACAAATCTGTCTGTAGTGCCCCAGACCAGCTTATCTACTACATCTCTTGCTAAGGACAAGTATCTACCTCAAAGCCCTGTCACCTAGCCAGCTTGGCTTTCCTTGGCCACCACCCTCCTGCCCACCTACCAGGCCCATGGCCAAATGAACTAGGCCAGGCCAGGGGGAGAATCTAACCCAAGTATAGACAACTATAACCTTGATTGTTATTTTTTTTTGACTGTTTTATTTGGAGATGGTCTCTTTCTCTTACTACGTAGCCCAAGCTGGCCTTGAACTTGCTGGGACCCTCCTGCTTAGCCTCTCAAGTGCTGAGATTATGGAGTTGGACCACTATGCCAGGATCTTTGTACAATATTCAATTCCACACGGTGCTGGCAGACCACCCTCCCTTAGCTTCTGGTTTTATAGTATCATATCAGCCCGAGATCCAGGAAGAGCTATTACAGAGATAATTCAAGACATGAGGAGAAGAAAGGCAAATGTAAGGAGAACATGGTTAGTACATGGAATAGGGCCGAGCCCAATCCTACTAAGAGTCTAATCTCTTGTGTACCTTTCATGTACATGTAACTCTCACAGTGCAACAAGGCAGCCATTACTCCTACTTCCACCCTACAGAAAAAGAAATTGAATTTTGAGTGATTAATAACTCCTCCAGACACAGAGCTAGGTAAACCCTCAACTGTGGCCCACAGCTCCCACCCCGCACTGTCCTGTCCCATCACTTCCAAGAAATAATCTGTCTGACTCTGTCTGTCAGACAGATTATGAGCTCTGTGATGGCAGGATCTCTCTCCTTCCTTCATCAACATGGCTTCTGCCTAAGGATGAAAATAAGTCACTGTCACCCCGACTCTTGGTGGCATATGGGACAGTCAGTGTTTCCTCTGCAGTTTTTACCTGCCCTTCCTGGGGTAATCCCCCCACCCCTCCTGAGCGCCTCCACTCCTCTACCTTCAGATAAATGGTTGTGAGAATCTACTTTTCCCCAAACATTGACAACAGTCCCCAAATATTTATACCTTAGTATGTGAATAGGAAGTTCTGTACTAGACACTACTGTTCTCTTTCCTTGAACATGGTACCTCTTGAATAGCAGAAGGAAAAACAAATCAAGGGCTTGAATCAGGTCTGCAGATTGTCTTTAGATGTCAAGACCATATGGTGCAACCATGTTGCCTTTGATAGTGGTAAGAGGGACAAGTTTTAGGTCTAGAATCAGTGTATCCCAGACATATGTGAGAAGCCATTTGTCTATAAACAGAAGGAACACATTTCTGGAACTGACCAAACTAATCACAGGGTCAGAATATTCCTAAAGAATTGGACCCAGCTCAAAGACTCAATTCTGAGTCCTGGGCAGTCCATTTGAGACTGCATAAAATTATATCTATTCTTCCCTCAGGATTAACTGGTGCATTCACAACTCCTTGTCTAGCTCCCAGACCTGAAAGACACATCTATTACTGACACAAAGGAACAAATAGATGTTTCCTGAAATTTAATAACTATATTCTGTTCCATGAATGACAACTTGAGAGTTACCATGTGGAAAAGAAAACAGCAACACCTGCCCCAAACAAACAAACAAA
>PVHP010032053.1:0-20542 GCA_004024765.1 Zapus hudsonius | reverse complement strand
GTGAGGGGCAAAATTCTGAATGCCTGGAACTGAAGGGACTTGTGTTTTAGACAGTCTCTTGAAACCTTACTGTATCTTTATCTCTGGTTCTATTCGTGCCGCTCAACAATGACTTACTGTGGAGAATGAGCTATGTCTGCCAAAATCTTTGGGCCTTGAGAATGACTTTGTATCCACTGACGCTCAGAAACCTGTCCCCGGGAGAGTGACCCTCCATCCCCTGACCCTCAGAAACCTGCCCCTTTCTGGAATGTCCTCAACCTTATAAAGTTACACCATACAAAATGTGGAGACTATAATCAATTTCGGGTAACTGAACCTTCTGGCTCCAGCTCACTAGGGTAAAAATATAGGGCTTGGCTGAAGAAATAATTTTTCACCATAAGAAAAAGTAGGGAAGGACACAGTTAATGCCTTGGAAGCCTGGGACTTTCAAGCTTTTTAAAAATATATATATTTTTATCTATTTATTTGTAAGCAGAGAGAGAGAGAATGGGCGAGCCAGGGCCTCTAGCCACTTTGTGCGTCTGGCTTATGTGGGTACTGGGGAATTGAACCCAGGTCCTTGGGCTCTGGAGACAGTCACCTAAACCGCTGAGCCATTTCTCCAGCCCTGACGCTTCTTTTCACCAAAGCTAGAAAGTAGGCAGGCCATCCCACCAGCCTGCACTGCTGCCTTGTCTGCTTACAGTCTCCCTTGAACAGTTTTCCACACGACTGTCCTTTGCATAGGCCAGTGTTTAGAGAAGGATTTGTGTGTATTCCCAGAGCTGGCAGAGGTGCCAGGGAGCCAATAAATGGTAGATGAAAATGGGACTTAAACACGCTGAAAGAACAAACGTAATTGTGAAGCAGTGATGATGTCACCATGAACAGAGTTTCTATGATGCTGAGTCTTACAGAGGGTCCCCAGGAAGATTCTGCCAGGAATTCCCGAGCACCCTGCCCACCCTGTGTTCAGTACCTCTGCCAGAACAATGCGAGAGGAAGACGCTAGAACACTGCATTTCTGAGCCCTTATGAGAAAGAATGATCAAGCCTAAGGACTTAGGGCACTGGGTAAAATGATAAAAAGAAAATAAAATTCAAATGGCTATTAACAACTCTTAATTCAACCAGATCAAGCAAAAATGTCTGCACTCAGAAAAATATTTATATTTATGCCTGCTAAAGTAGATTTTGGAGCACAATTCTAGATAGTGTGGTCATAGTAATAAAAAAAAAAGAAATTTTAAGAAATAAAATAAAGTGTAAAATAGGCTAAAATCCTGTTGTGAAACTATCATAATAAATAAAACATCTTGAATTATGGTTAGAAAGGCCTAATCAATAATGCTTGAGGGCTGGAGAGATGGCTCAGCGGGTAAGGCACTTGCCTCCAGTGCCTAAGGCCCCAGGGTTCAATTCCCCAGGACCCACATATGCCAGACCCACAAGGTGGTGGTCCTCTCTCTCTCTCTCTCTCTCTCTCTCTCTCTCTCTCTCTCTCTGTCTCTATCTCTCTGTCTCTCTCTGTTTGAAAATGAATAAATAAAATATTTAAAAAATAATGCTTGAATCACCTACATTCTTTTTCTTATTAAAGCATTTAAAAACCACAGGGAAGAGACTGTAGCAAAAGCAATCTGTCAAACATACACCCAGGGACAGAGACAAAGACTCGGGTACAGTACCTGCAATCTGAGAACCGACCATTAAACTGGCATGGTGCCAACAGCATTAAAAACACGCCTTCTTTCACTTTTCAAACAACTTGAAAGTGAAAACTTGCGCAGAGCCAAAGAAGTCTGAGTTTGATGGCCAGGCCAGGCCGAGGACCAGCTTGCAAGCAAGCCAGGATTCCCAAAGTCTGTGTAGAGGTTAGAGAAACTCAATTATACCCATTCCCTTGCTCTGTGCTTCCCAATGACAAATACCCATAAGCTCAAATGTTTGCAGTACAAAACTGGATACAGTTCTGAGTGGGTAACTTGACAAAGTGGTGGGAAGCTTGAATCACGTTGACCTTGAGAGGAAGTAAGGGAGCTTTGTTAGGCACTTTAGGGGAAAGGATGACAGGAAAGAAATCTTTCTTAGGTCACATGGTTGCCCTGCTGCAGCAACAAAGCTGGAACTGGGTGTCTGCCCCGTCTCACTGCCAGCTTTCCTCCTGCCCCCATCAGACTCAGGTGTGTGTGTGTGGACCTTCTCTGAGCCCAGGCCAACATGCTCACACACCTTACCCAGCAGGTGGGACAACCTCTTGCCAATACAGCTGGGGACCACAGGGGGGAATCTTTGCCTGAGTCCCCGGGGTCCTAACATGGTAAGATAGTCAGATCACATCCTTCCCAAAGGTGCCAGAGTGGGAAATGGTATTTTTGTTACTATTTTTTATAGCCTTTTAATTTTTTTTAAAAGCATAAGCCTTTAATCCCAGCATTCAGGAAGCAGAAGTAGGATCACTGTGAGTTGAGACCACCCTGAGACTACATAGTTCCAGGTCAGCCTGGGCTAAAGCAAAAAAGACCCCACCTCAAACTGCCCCCCCTGCCAAAAAAAAAAAAAAAAGAAAGAAAGAAAGAAAGAAAGAAAAAGAAAATCCTTTTTCATGATTTTTTTCCCAGGCCCGTGAATTCCCACATAGGCTCTCAGACCACGTGGGTGTATCCATTCTCCCTTCCTTGGCTCACTGACTCTCCCTTGTATCCCTGATGTTCCTGAATAAAAACGTGATAGGGGGCTGGAGAGATGGCTCAGCGGATAAGGCACTTGCCTCCAGTGCCTGAGGCCCTGGGTTCAATTCCCCAGGACCCACATAAGACAGACCCACAAGGCGGTGGCCCTGGTGCTCTCTCTCTCTCTCTCTCTCTCTCTCTCTCTCTCTCTCTCTCTCTCTCTCTCTGTATCCCTGTATCTCTCTTCTTGAAAATGAATAAATAAAATATTTTTAAAATAAAAATATGATAGTTTATAAGCTATCCTTCTCAGTCTGTTTTATTCCAGGGTTTAGATTAAGGACTTTCCTGAACACCCCAGCCCTGTTACAACCTGAACCCCAGCTTCCCTCTCTCTACCTCTGTGTTCTTATACAAATGGCATAGTCTTTTTAAGGATTAAGGGACAATGACAATAGCCAATCAAAAAGTGTTTATGGGAGATAATCGATACATAGTTTTCTTGTCATTGTGTTTGTCGTGTACAAGGTATCCATTATGAGGAATTTCAGGGGAACAGAAAGCACAGAAAAATATTTACTAAAAAATATCCTGGGGCTGGAGAGATGGCTCAGCAGTCAAGGCACTTGTCTGCAGAGCCTAACGACCTGGGTTCAATTCCCCAGTGCCCATATAAAGCCCAGCTGTGCAAAGTGGCACGTGAGTCTGGAATTCATCTGCAGTGGCTGGAGGCCCTGGCATGCCCATTCTCTCTATGTGTGTGTTTCTCTTCTCTCCCTCCTTCTCTCTCTCTCTCTCTCTCTCTCTCTCTCTCTCTCTCTCTCTCTCCTTGCAAATAAATATTTTTAAAAATAGTCTGTTCAATCATAGAATCCAATTTTGCATCATTTATCACGCAGCCCAGTCCTTTGAGATTTGTTTGTTTTTTGCCTCCTACCAATTTTCCCCAAATTTTCAATAGCCCAGGGTCGCCAGGTCCTTTCTCTGGATATAAGAGCTCCAACTTCAGGTGCAGCATAGAAACAAGAGGAACTTGTCTGTGTCCATAACAAGCCTTTCTGAGTCTCCAAACCCACTCATCGGGCAGTAGGCACCACTCCTTTGGCCCTTTTGCAAGAGACTCTCTGACTTTGAATGACTCTTTGAGCGACTCTTTGAGTGTGTTTGTTCCTTGAGACAGCCTCTTGCTGTATAGTCCAAGCAGACCCAAAATTCTCTATCCTCCTGCCTCGGCCTCGTGAGGTTCATTTTATTTCTTTTAAATCGATTTTAGTTTAGAGCCATTCCAGATTCAAAGAAAACCCGAGTGGAACGCAGATGTCACACTCCCTCTCTGCCTACGAATTCACAGCTTGCATGTGTGACAGCTGATGAGCCCACGTGGACGTGACGTGTCTCTGGCACCCAGGAGCACAGTTCCCATTGGGGTTTACGTTTGGAAGATTGGAAGGATATTAAAGGACATGTATTCACCACCACAGTATCTTACAATATGGGCTCACCACCCTAATAATTCCCTGCTAAATCCCCAATTTTAAAAAGAATCATGATTCAGGCATGGTGATGTATGTCTATAATCCTAGCACTTTGGAGGTAGAGATAGAAGAATCAGAAGTTCAAGGTCATCCTCTGTTCCAGAGCAAGTTCAAGACCAGACTTGGGTACATGAGAGACCCTGTCTCAAAAAAAAACATTAAAATAAAGCCCCCTAAAAGGTAGGGAAGGTAGGAAACTTTAAATGATATTAAAGTCAAAAGGGGAATATTGGTAGTGAGCAGGTGAAAGTGGGGGGGGAGGGGGCACAGGGAGGAAAGAGATGGGTTTAGGGAAGGGGAAGTTTAACCAAAACAAAGTATGTATATTAATAAAGAATTTTTTAAATTTAAAACCCAAAGAAGAATACATGAATAAATGCTGTTCTTCTTACTTCTTCCCCAATGAAGCCCAAATCATATAGAAATAACAACCAAAGGGGCTGGGGAGATGGTTCAGTGGACAAAATACTTGCTGCACAAGTATCAGGGCTGGAATTCAGATCCCCAGGACACACAGAAATACCAGGTGGGCATGGCAGCCTGCCCGTAATCCCAGCTGTCAGGAGATGAAGACAGGGGCCACGGAAGGAAGCAAGCTGGCTGGCCAGACCAGCTGAGTAGATGAGCTCTGGTTCAAGTGAGAGACCTTGCCTCCATAAGTAAAGTAGAGAGCGAAAAAATAAAATAAAGATCATTACGTGTTTGTGGGCTCCTTCTCAGGAAACCTCCACTTCTAAACCTGTGTCCTACCAGCTGTCCCCCAGGTGGTGGGTGATCGTCCACATTTGTCCTGCTGGTGTGTCCAAAGGGCCAGGAAGGACGCTTCTCTAAACTCGGCCACACCAGCTGCCTCCAGGCAGGTGAGAGCCCTCAGTCTGGTCTTCCATGGATGAAAGTCCAATGGCTATAAGCTTGCCCAGGCTCCACAATAGTCACGGTGCCCACAAGAAAAGTTTCTATTTCATATTTCTTATGCTCAGACAAAAAGTTAATGTGATAATAATTAATGTGCAATCATAAATGGCGCCTGGATTACATTCTTCTTTTTTTTCCTTTATTTATTCATTTTCAAGCAGAGAGATACAGAGAGAGAGAGGGAGAGAGAATACCAGGGCCACCACCTTGTGGGTATGGCTTATGTGGGTCCTAGGGAATTGAACCCGGAGCCTTCAGCACTAGAGGCAAGTGCCTTAACCGCTGAGCCATCTCTCCAGCCCTGGATTACATTCCTTACATTAATGTGGTTATAAAATACATTTTATATATAATATTTTATAATATTTATGGCAAAAGAGGCTCCCTGAGCTTAAGAGGGGACAGACGACCCTCTCCCTCCCACCTGTACCCCTCTCTACCCATTTTTTTCCTCTTGCTGGTATAAGGCAAGTCATGATGACTTTGATTTTTAAGATGGTTTCTGAACAACCATCAACAGTGACTATACATAGCTTGTTTATTTCATGCACACATCATAAATCTAACCCAGATTTTTTTTCACACCTTAAGCCAAATACAAGCTAACGACGTCAAAGCAACTAACAGCACCGCAGGCTCACACCTGCACAGGCCAAATTCAGATCCAGCCTGCTGCAACTCTGCTCAGGAGCACGCTGCACCGCTCACAGCAGACGCCACACTTTTCCCTGACTGACTAATTCAAGATCAATGACTGACAACTCGGTGGACATTGGTCAAGAGTCAGTCTTTGTCCACACTTGTGAAGTTACATTGAAAAGACTGTTCCAGCCACATACACCCTGCTCACACACTGATTCTTTTTTGTTTGTTTGTTGTCTGATCTCAAGGAGGGGAAATAAAAACCACAAATTTCGCTTAGAGATGGAAACGGAGACATGATCTCAATCAAAATGTTTGAGCCACTTGTAAACTAGACAGGTATGCAGGCAAATCAGACCACACTTGATCGATCCTCATAGCAAAGTTAAGTGAGTGTTCAGCCTTTTTCCTCAATCAATGCATTTCTAATTTTCACTATGCTGTTCTGCACCGATTTAATCATTTGTGAAACTAAACTCAATACACACAGAACAGACTCCTTGAGGTGAGACCCACTCTGCTCAGTCTGGCTCAGAGAACTTCCCCTCCCACCTTTAAAACCGGAGAGCCTGAAAGAACTGATTATACACCCCAAGTCATATTTTCATAGGGCTACTCTCTGTCCTTGACAGTTTCATTCCCTGCTCCCCAGGCAACAAACCAGAATGAATAAAAATAAAAATATAAGCCCATGGGGAAGATTCGGCTTGCTTTGGTAGTGGGATTGGGTATTAGAAGAAGGTCACTGTCAGCATCAAGTGGTAAACCAGGCTTGGTGGCTCTTGCATTTTTTAAATTTTTTTATTAAGGAGAGAGAGAGTGAGAGAATGAGAGAGAGAGAGAGAGAGAGAGAGGAACCAGGGCCACCACCTTGTGGGTCTGGCCTATGTGGGTACTGGGGATTTGAACTTGGAGCCTTAGGCACTGGAGGCAAGTGCCTTAACTGCCCTGCCAGCCCTGGCTCTTGCATTTGATCCCAGCACTTGGAAGGCTTTTAGACCAGCCTGGACTTCAGAATGAGCTCCAGTTCAGCCTGAGCTCCAGTGAGACCATCCCCCCATCCCCACACACACTTGGAATGTGTGTGTGAAATGTTAGGTTCCTTTAAACAAGAATAAAGAATGACATGCTTTAAAGAGAAATCAATTTCTTGCAGAAATAAGGTTGCATAAGGAACCCTATTGGAAAATTCTCCCCATTTTAATGTGACATGCTTCTCTCCACTGCTCACTTGCAACTTGGTCTTTTAATTCTCTGGAGTTTTCGTTTGAATACTCTGCTTGACACAGTATTTTTGAATGCATATTAAGTCAAACGTTTTTTTTTTCTTTTTTGTGTTAGAGAGACAGGGGGAGATTTCTCCCCAGAAATCCATGTCCTTTGGCTGGTCCTGATTGAATCTATGAACTGGTTTTTTCCAGATATTACTCATGTACCTTTGAAGATGTTAAGTCGTTAATCAGAATGAGTGTCACAAGGTGTTAGGTACACGAGAGGAGCCTTAAAAAATATTGCTTGCCCAGCTTTAGATAAGAGGCTGCATGTTGAATTTTGATTAACTTAGCCTTCTCATCAGAAACACTTGTCTCAGGGGCCCAAAGACAAACTCAAGGGCCAGTGTTCATTGAATCACATCCCAAAGGAGAGAAGGGTTGAAGGAGCTACAATTCAAGGTGCAAAGCCTCTCTGACTTCCATTAAGCCATAGGTATCATATTTCCATATGGGCTGGGGAAGGCTATGTTCCTGCCTGTTCTTCCTTACCTCTATTCCTTTTCTCTATACCTCACTCATCTTCTCTCCCCTACCTACCTTTGCTTCATTAGCTCAGCCCTTGCCTCCTCTGCAATTCTGGCTATTCATCATCCAAGAGTTAAAGTAAGCAAGCCATGGATGTGAACATAACATTCACTAAGTGTAGTGGTTTGAATGTGAAGGTATGTCTCCTATAGCCTCAAGAATTGACTTCCTGCTTAAGTCTCCAGCAGCCTCCTGGAGGAGATATCACTGGGGGTGAATCCTGGAGTCCAGCCCTAAGGTGTGTTAGTGGCTGGGTCTTGATTCTAGCCCAAATGTGTGGAGAAAGCAGTTTGAGCTTTGGTTATTCAGTAGTTTCTCTCTGCTTGGACCTATGAAAGGGAACCAGTTTCTTCCACCATTGAAACTACCCTTGGATCTGTAAGCTTGAAATAAACCCTTTCCTCCTATAAACTGTGTCTCGTGGAATGTTCATCTCAGCAACGTGGAGTTGACCACAACAGAATTTGGTACCAGAAGTAGGGTCTTGCTGAGATAAATCTGACCATGCTGATTTTAGTTTTTTGGAAATTGTGTGTGTGCGCCAGAGAAGGAATATGTATAAAATTGGTACTTGTGACTGCAGAAGCCTCACAGAGTGGGAAGCCAGATTGTATGGGCTGTTCTGATGAGAGTTTGAAAACGCGAGGTGTAGAGAGAATTTGGTTTATGAACCTTCAAAGGGAAAGCAAAGACGGCAGAGAACATCTTTGGAACCGGGCTCCTGGCATAAGGGCCTGCTGCATTCTTCTGTCCGTGCCCAGAGAGTTTGAGCAAGGGTAAATTCAAGAGTGATAGACTGGTGTGCTTGGCGGAAGGTATAGAACTGAAAGACGTATGATTGAAAGTTGGAAAAACTCAATCAAGTTTTAAATTACTGGCACAGAGACTGGTTTTAGGTTTCTAAAGCTGCAATTTTTAAACAGATTACCACTAGTAAGAGTGAGCCGCTCTTCCCCACATGACAGGCTGGCAAACGGACCTCTGAATCTCCCACAGAAAGGTAAGGAAGGCTCCAGATTCTTCCCACATGAACCTTTCCTTTTCATGATGGGAGCCCTCTTATTATTTCTGCTACTGCTCATTTAGCTAAACAGCATAAATTCTGTTTAAACTCTCCACGTTTTCTCCCCACACTGGTGGCTGGAGAACTCTGTAACTCCCCATGCTCCCTTAAATAATAAAGTCTCCCACTATACCTTAAAAAAAAAGAGCCAAATGCTCTCCATTGAAGCAATAGAAAAGATGCCTGAGGGTGACATCCACCCATGAAAAACTGAATGAGTAGGAATGCAAACTCTTTCGAAGGAAAAGAGTGAAAGAAAGAATTCTGGACTCCCAGTATTTATTTCCTCCCTGGATTAACAAATCAACTGTGTTCCTAAACACCTGCAATTGATTTTGGAAATCAATGCGTTTTGAAAATGCAAGGAGGTGGGTCATGAAAGTCACATAGTGCGGGGAGCCACTGCTGGGATGAAGCAGTTTGATTTCTGGTGATTCCAGTGAGGCCATTATTAGATGAATTGTGGTTTGCAGTGGAGAACCAAAGATGTTTTGGATACGTCAGGGCTGTGCAAAGGCTACCAGGGAGTGCTATTATTATTAATAATTAAATTAATTATTAAAGTGCTACCAGGGGATAAAGGGTTCCCCTGGCTACTCAGCACAGCTGGAGAGGTGGAAATAGAAATTCCAGAGATTGTCATCACTGATTATAGATGTTGGACTTGAATTACAGATGTTTTATGTTTGCCTGATTGTGGTGGTTATGCTGTCAACTGGAGCTGTGTAGTTGTTTACAGGAAGGATTAACTAAAAGAGGAGGTCCCTCCTTCAGAGTGAACCATTCCTCCAGAGGGGAAGGTGACCCTGTTAGTATGGGGAAGAATGTAAGGAAGCTTGAGGGGAATAAAATCTCTCTTCCTTCATGTCCCTTCCTCGTCTATTTGCTGGTGTGTGTGTGTGTGTGTGTGTGTGTGTGTGTGTGTGTGTGTGTGTGTTATTGGTGATGGCTTTTCTCTCTCTCTGTTTCAACCTGTCAAAGGGGGCCAGCCTCTTTCACCATTATTGAACTTTCCCTGGATCTGTAACTTCAATAAATCCCTTCCTCTCATAACTGTGCCTGGTTTGGAGATTCATCCCAGTGGGGTGTGGCTATTACAGTTTGGGTACCAGAGAGTGTGGGGGTATTGCTGAGATGGATCTGACCATGTGGATTTTAGCCTTCTGGAACTTGTGTGCTGGAGGAATGGACATGGATTTTGCACTTGAAGTTGAAGAAACCTTTCAAAGAAGTCAGCCAAGTTTTATGGAATATTCTGGTGAGAACTTGAAAATGCTAAGGGCAGAGAGAATTGCATGGGGAGGCTTGTTTCTAAGGGGAAGGAGAGACAACAGATAACTTTATTGGAACTCTGTTATGGAAATAAGGGCTGGATGTATTCTACCACCCATGCCCAGAAATTTTGATCAACGTTGAATTTAAGTAATGAACTGTTGTTGTGCTTGGCTAACAATATGGAACTGAGAATTTTAAGATTTAAAGTTGGAAAAAAAAACTTAAACCAAGTTAAACTTACTAACGCAGAAGAGATTGGCTTTAGATTACTGAATTACTGAAGCTGCTATTGTCAACACATTAACAATCCTAAAGAAGATGACCCAATTGCTTGACATTAAAACAATGGAAAAGATGCCTAAGTTGTTTCCACCCAGGAAGGGCTGAATGATAGACTGTGCAAACTCATTTGAAAGGAGATAGCTGAAAGGAAGGAACCTGTTCTTCAAGTTTTATTTCATCTCTGTATTAACAACATGGCTGTATCCTGCATACCTGGCATTGCTTTTGGAAGCATGAAAAAATGCATGTGTGGAGTGGTTTATGAGGTGCACACAGTTCCAGGAGCCACTGCTGAGATGTGGTCTATAGAACAGGGTGTGAAGCCATTGGAGGATGGACCACGGTTTGCAATACAGACCCAGAAATGTTTTGATACGTCAGGACTGTGAAAAGAGCTACCATGGAGTGCTGTTGGTTAGGAATAGAAGTTTTCCCCAGTTACGCAACCAAGCTGGAAGGGCAGAATTGGAAAATCCAGAGGTAAATAAATCAGTTTGTGGTTATGATATTGGACCTGAACTGCAGATGTTTGATGTTTGCCTAATGGTTGCTGAGTTTTCATTGGTCCGGTCTTGTCATGCCTCATAGCAGTTGGAAATACTTGTTCTGTGCCATTATATATTGAAAGCATGTAACTTGATTTTACAGAACATACAGTTAAGGGACTTTGCTTTGTGTTGGGGAGAGATTATGTGTTTCCGGTTGTACATGGGATAGTTATATCATGTTAGGCAGAATTATGATCTTATTACTGTCTTCATTTGGAAATTAAGTATGATATAAGGAGATATGGTTTGATGTCAAGTTGACAAGGCATGGACTTGTGGTGGCCAAGTTTTGTTGTCAAGATGAGCTGTTTAGTTGTTTACAGGAAGAATTAACTAAAGGAGGAAGTTCCTCCTCCAGAGTGAGCCCTTCCTCCAGAGGGGAAGGCAGCCCTCTCTGTAAGGGGAAGAATGTAAGGAAGCTCAAGGGGAAGGAAATCTCTCTTTCTTTCCCCCATCTATTTGTTTATGTGTTTTGTGTGTATGTGTATTGGTGATGCGCTCTCTCTCTCTCTCTCTCTCTCTCTCTCTCTCTCTCTCTCTCTCTCTCTGTTTGGGCCTCTGAAAGGGGGACAAACACTTTTGCCATCATGGAACTTCCCTTGGATCTGTAACTTCAATAAATCCCTTCCTCCCATAACTGTGCCTGGTTTGGAGGCTCACCCCAACAGCATGTGGCTGACTATGACACTGATGGTTATTGATTTTATACTGATCTAGTCCCTCCTTGCTGTGCCTTTTTGCAAGGGAAATGTTTACTCTGTGCCATTATGTGTAACTTGTTTGGATTTTATAGGACTCACAGTTAAGAGAGTGTCTTGAATCTCAGATGACAGTTGGGACTTTGGAAAAGTCTTAAATTGATAAGGCTTACGGGGATCTTTGAATTTGGGCTGAATACCATTTGAAGTTGGAAGTGACTACAACACTAGCCTATCAAAACATCACCGAGGTAGCAGAGTATCTCCATTGTAGCTGTCTCTGGGACAAGGGTTATGTCATGTGATCTTAGAAAACTCCCCTGAAGTAGGCATTATTTTTGCCAATTTTTATCAATAGTCTTAGGCAAAAAATAATAATAATAACTTGCATAAAGTCCCTTCACTAAGAAGCATTAGGGCCGAGACTCAAACTCTGTGTAGCTCTCTCTCTCTGAAGCTCACACTTTCAACTACACAGGCCATTGTGTTACCCAAACACTTGTGAGAAAAATAAATATTGTTTGCTCAATTCTCCTTTTCCAGCTGCAGCCATGGATAGTTCTAAATCCATTCAGGTCAAGTCAGATCAGAAAGCAAGAGGTTCTATGCCTGAATGATTTAAAATAGCATAAATAAATCAAATAGGCGTATGAAATCATTCAAAAATAAAGGCTACAAAGTGTGGCTACTGAAAAGTAACTGCTGCTCTCCAGAGCCATCCAACTCTCTTTTCTAGCAGTTATTATGGAGACCTACTGTTTCCTTGAGATGTAGACCTAAAACTGCATTTTGTAAACTGTGATCCTAAGGAAGTCAGTAATGGATCTGTTTAGCGGGCTCTGATCAGGTTTTAGGTGTACACACAGCACATGTGTACATCTGACTGAGTCTCTGAGTAAAATAGCTTCTTCTGTGGGAAGTAATGTTCAAAGCAGCTTGAAAGACCCATGCCTGCAACCCTATACAGCCTGCAGACCCATACAGCCGGGAACAATAAGGGTCACTTCTCCCCTCCTGTACTCCTCATTGGCTAATGTGTCCCTGTTAAAACAGAAGTCAGATACCAACACCCCTCTGCTCTGTTCTCTCCAGAATGTCCTTTTTCACTAGTAATGAATGTGACGAGACCTCTTCTATTGTTTCTTATTATATTGTATGATTGTGTTATATTGTGTTACTATAGTTGTGTTGTGTTTATCATGCATTATGACTTGCTTATGTTATCCTCCTAAAAATACCAGTATCAAATTCTAACACCACTAGGTCACTGTGAGTAAAAACATGAGCTCTATAGAATAAATGGATATGACTTGGAGGAACTCTGAAAAAAGAAATATCAAGCAAGAGTCCAAACATGCTGAAAACAAGGACGAATCCCATATTTAGAGTCTGTATTTGGAGTGATCTAATAAAAATATAATTAAATGACCTTCTTTGGAGAGACCAGAGGATACCACAGGGTAACAGAAACCTGTCAGAACCACTCATGGCCAAAAAGAGTCCTAGAAGGCCTGCCGTGTGCACAGGTAGATGCCGAGGATAGAGTCCCACTGTGCCCCCAGGTCTGAAGGGACAGGGCAATGGAGCCACTTCTCACATGGGTGGTGCCTCCTGGCCTTGGTACCCGGGGAGCTGCAGCAGGTATTAGTGTTTAAAAACCTATATAGCAAGACGGGTCAATGATAACTCCTCCATGGATGTGTGGCAGTTTGAGAGACGCCACACAATGTTGCCAAGCTCCTCCTTAACCCCTCCCCAGTCAGAGCTTTGCCTTGCCTCCTACAGGGTGAAAATGGCTATTCTGTGGGTATTCTCATTTGATTTTTTTCTTATGTATGTACTTTTTTTCTGGTGCTTTTTTTCGATTCCACACCCCAATACCCTAACAGCAGTTAGGGTTATTTCTTCAGAGGGGGGATTGTGAGAGTTTCAGACAAGTTCCCTTGAGTGGGAGGTGTCTCTCGCCAGAGCTCAAACCTAGATGCTAAAACTGATTGATCAGGTATAGACAAATCAGCTATCTCTCTGACTTACCTGGTGGAAGTTTTATAAAGGTCACTAAAACAAAGCCCAGTCTCTTCTTCCCATGTGGCATCCTAGGAGGAGGACTTCTGCTTTTTCAGGCCTTAGGAAGGTAAGGCCATTAGGCTGGGGTGAGAGGGAGGCTCAAGATTTTTCCCACATGAACCTTTTTTAACTCATGATGGGAGCCCTCTGTTATCTTTCTCTTTCCTACCTGTTTAGATAAACAGCATATATTTGGGCTAAAACCTCACCCACGTGTTCTCCCCACACTGGTGGCTAGAGAATTCTGTAACTCCCCATTTTTCTTTAAACAAAGTTCCCCACTATACCTTAACCTCTGGTTGTCTATGATTTTAAATCTTTAACTTTGTAGATAAGAATTCGGGTACCCCTTAAATGTTGAGGTACATTAAATTTTGCTGGGTATTATCTAAGTTCTAATTCCCAGCTCATCCCCTACAGATGGAGGAGAGATTTTTGAGACCCCACAAGGGAGGGAGTTCATTCTCCCCAGTGGTATAGCCCTGGAAGTGATGGGCAGATGAGGCAGTCCAAGCACTAAGAGTCTTTAGTGTTACTGCTCCTGGGTCAAAGGTCATCTTTGCCCAACGTGGTCTTCAGTAACGTTCTCAGATAAGGGAATAAGAAAGGGCAATGGGATGTATATGTTCAAAATACAATATGGACAGGTATGAAATTTTCAAAAAATAAAAGTTGGTCCATGGAGAGAATAAAACAACCTATGTAATTAGCCATTCACAGATAATGAGGCCAAGTCTCCCTGTCCCTGGCACAGAAGCCATGCTCAGCAGGACAGCAAGGGTGGCACCATAACCCTCCATCCTTCACCTCTTCGCTCTTCCCTGGAGCTGGAGATCCCAAAATATGATGGCCGTGTGGAGGCCTCACCTGGGACACCTCAATGTGGCCCATGAGTCAGGGCTCTCCCGAGCTCCTGGACAGCAGGGCGTGGCATTGTGGCATATTTATACATGATGTTTCCTTGGTTACTATCTGTGTGCTCAGCATATGAACTCATGTATCTGCGAACCTTGCCTGTCTCGTTCTCTTCCAGACTCTCAGTGGCAATAATGGCACCTGCCACTGGTGAGGCATCGGTAATTACATCTTAGAAGGATGGATAAGCATGAGGCAATGGTATGGAGGTCCCCAAGCACATTAATCACCAGGAAACTTTGGAAGAAGGGATCAAGCAGCCTGGGTGTGCCTTTTAGGGTGACCTGCTGGCCTAGGTAGGCTTGCTATAACTCCACCTTTGGGCCTTTACCAGGTGAAGAAGATCTTGCACACAGCAAACACTATGAGGCTTCACCAGGTGAACACGGCAAGCAGCAGTGATTAGGAGTGACCAAGGTGCAACCAAAGAGGTCAGGTGCCAAGAAAGGTGTGGCTGGGGGCTGACCAAACAGGACAGTCTATCCTAAGGTTAAGAAGTTTGCAATTTATTTTCTAGACAGTAGAGGATTCCTGGGAGTTTGGAAGCAGAGAAATAATATGATAAGGTAACTGAAAGCAACATGAAGGATGGGAGAAAAGAGATCCCCAAGGCCAGTTACAAATCTATTACATATGTCCAGGTAAGAGATGATGGGAACCCATGTAAGCACATGATCTTGGGGTCAGAGAGGAAGGGCTGGGGACTTCAAAGAGTCAGTGATGAGAAATAGAGTCTGAGTGTTAGGTGTTGTCATGGTTTGATCCAGGTGCCCCCCACAAACAAATGAATGTGTTCTGATAGATCGATCCTCAGCTGATGGCAGTTTGGGTTTTACAACCTCAATGGAGCTGTGTTGTTGGGGGTGGGATTTTGGGGGTTATAAGCCAGCTTCCCCTTGCCAGTGTTTGGCACACCTTCCTGCCGCTGTTTGCAGTGCTGTGGCAGAGGTGATGTCCAGCCCTCTGCTCATGCCATCGTTTTCCCTGCCAGGACAGAGTCTCCCCTTGAGTCCTTAAGCCAAATAAACCCATTCCTCCACAAGCCGCTTTTGTTTGGGTTCTTTCTGTGCAGCAACTAGAAAGCTGACTGCAACAGATGTCAAGGGTGGATCAGGTCAGGAGTCAGGGGAAAAGAAACCAAAATGCCTCACTTGAATGTGGATCATTTAGAAAATCTAACAAAAGCTAAAAATCAAAACAAAAAAAATCCCATTTCTCCTGGAGCAAACATACACAATGTGGGTATGATTTTAGAAGCTTCACATGCTATTGCTTCCATCTGAGTAAAAGATCCATGGACTGTAAACAATAACGACATAAGTGAGGACTAGGGAGATGGCTCTGTTGGTAAGGTACTTGTTATGCAAGCATGAGGGCCTGAGTTCAGACACCCAGCACCCTGTAAAAGCCAGGTGCCTAGAGCTTGCTGGCTGCCTAGTCTAGTATGCTCTGGCTTCCATGAAGTTCTGTCTCCAAAAAGTAGAAGGTGCTGGAAGAGCACACTCAGCCTCACACATGTGCACAAGCCCAGGCACACACACCATCTACATGTATTTCAAAAACCCTGATGGAGAAGAGGAGGAATGACCTCAGGCAAGCAGGGGTGGGTAGGAAGCCCGAGTGGACCCTAATTGGTTATCACAGAGGGCTCATTTATTCCCCATAAGAAAGGTAGGGGAAGCAGGGGAGGATAAGACGAGGAAACAAGAATGGAAGAAGTTTTGAGGAGAATAAGCACATGGAAGGAGCTGACGAGAAAGACAAGGCTGACTTCTAAATTTTAGATGTTAGGGAAAGACACATCGCTCAGGTAGGAGCAGCTAGAAACTCATCAGGAGTCTCAGGTGAGCTCTTTCCTCAGCTCTTACCAAGTAGTCATCCTTCTGCATTAGGGCAAGACCTTCTTTCATCCAGTGACCACCACCATGCTCCGCAGATCATGGCCACAGGGCCTTCATCTCCAAATTGGCCAGAATCTACCCTGTCCTCATCCTGCAGGACCATGGGATAACCATCCAAATCAGGCTCATTTAATCATCATCCTAGACACTTAAGCAGCTGGAGTGGATGTTGAGTCCTTTCGCCTGGCTTGCATGCAAAGGTGCCTCCCAGCACTGGGACAAGCCTCATCCCCTTGTGGTGTGTGGCTAGCAGGTAGGGAGGTCCTGCCCCTCCGCTGTTACTGGCCCACTTAGGAGACATGTTGCAGTCATGAGAGAAGACCCTCGGGAGTTGATCCAATCTTTGATTCAATCTCTTTTGTAACATTTTCAATAAAAAGCTGTTCTCTTTCTTAAAAAGTCTCAGATGAGCCCTGAGACAGAATCAGAGGCAAATGCTATGCAAGGTTGTCTCAAAGCCCAAGAGATAGTTTGCTGAGCCTACTCCAGCCTCTATAGAAAACCCAGCTACCTGAGCTGCTGGGGGAGAAAAGTCATCTACAGTCTGAACAAGCAGTGGGTCCCTCGAGCTGCAGAATCAACCAGCCAGGCAAGACGTACCCATGGGTGAACTGCTCTCCAATTACATAAGGGGCCCACTCAGTGGGAGAGAATTCATGCCTGGTACTGAGAATCCAGTCAAAAACCTGTAGCTTGGAAGGTCATGGACCCCCCCCCAAGGGAAACTTCCACTGTTCTTTGGCTAAAAAGAGTGTCATGGTTGATCCAGGTGTCCCCCACAAACAAATGAATGTGTTCTGATAAATCGATCCTCAGCAGATGGCAGTTTGGGTTTTACAACCTCCCTAGAGCTGTGTTGTTGGGGCGGGCTTATGGGGTTATAAGCCAGCTTCCCTTGCCAGTGTTTGGCACGCCTTCCTGCTGCTGTTTGCAGTGCTGTGGCAGAGGTGATGTCCACCCCTCTGCTCATGCCATCGTTTTCCCTGCCAGGATGGAGTCTCCCCTTGAGTCCCTAAGCCAAATATACCCATTCCTCCACAAGCCGCTTTTGTTTGGGTTCTTTCTGGGCAGCAACTAGAAAGCTGACTGCAACACAGAGACATTATATCTATCAAACAGCCTTCTAAGTTTGTATGTTTAAGCTCTTTTATTAATGCTGTTCTCATTTTTGATAAGAGATCTTTCTTTTTACAGATGATGGCAAATACCAGGGAGACCCAATACTCATTAAAATTACAAGATGAAGAGAAAGCCTAGAGAAAGTTTAGCACTGGGCAAGGCATCTCTACACACACACACACACACACACACACACACACACACACACCCCGGGGCTCAGGGAATATTGCAGAGAACGTTGTGGAAGGATTGTGAGTGTTGCTCTCACTCCTAGTCAGAGAACTGTCTCTTTCGAGATGATGGTAGACACTGAGGAGACCCCAACACTACAGGGGGTTTCTACAATGCCCCCCAAGGCTCAGGGACCGTCACAGAAGAGCAAGCAAAACCACAGGGTGCAGAGGCATACTTTGGGGCCCTATCCTTTCACCATGAAGTGACCCCACAGTGGTTACCAATACCTCCACAAGTCCAATGAGGCTCTGAGCCCATCTACATTTTGATACAAGGAACAAGACAAGGAAACAGAGAAAGGACTACCTTGAAAGAGGACAGTAGAAGGGAGGCCAAATATGACAGAGAACAGGAATGTGAGAAAACTACCATGTTCACATATTATATTAAAGCTTTCAATTTAAAAAAACTCACCGAGACAGGAATGAACTAATAACTTCAATTTCTGCTCTCCTGTGTAAAATGTACTTCAGGTGTGGAGAGGTGTGTAACTATCTACATGTGTGTTAATATTAATAGCCCATTTGTATATGTAAATATACAAAATCAGCCAGTCATATAAAGGTAAATGTTTATTCATTCTACATAAGATGCATAAACAGCATAGGTATGGATTAGTCTCCTGCCACACCCACGCACAGTAACTGAATCCAAGTGTCTCTATTCTCAATAGGAGCAACAGAGAAACGGTAAAGCAGGGGAGGGCGCAATTCCAGCAGGCTTACCAATTTTCTGTAGAAAACAAACTAAAAAGCAAAACACAGACCCTTTCTTTCAGAAATAATGGGAAGGCTGTAACTTTCTTCCTGGAGATCCCCATTTTGACATTTCAAAAATCAAATCAACAGCAACTTATTGGTGGTAACCCACCTGTGCTGGCCAAGCTGGCTGGTTTATGGAAGTTATTGAAGCCTGAGTCCTGACCCTTGATCTCAAATACCTTACAGTTTAGTTGTAGAATTAGGAAGGACATGGAATATAGGATGACAATATACAGCATAAGTGTCCTATTTACCTTCTCGTTGCTGGGACAAACATCCAGCCAGAAGGAGCTCATAGGAGGCCAGGGTTCATTTCAAGCTTACAAATTCCAGGGGAAGCTGCATTCTGGTGGAAGGAGCCTCTTCACACATCCACACCAGAAAACACAAACAGCCAGAGCTCAAACTCACTCTCTACCCACCTAGTAGAGCTGGACTCAACATCCAGCCCCCAGTGACTCACCTCCAGCTGAAGACTTAAGTAGGAAGCTTAATCTTAATCAAAAATACCTCAGGCTATGGGGGACATATAATACCACTCAAAACACCACAGTAGGTAAAGGATTTGTTTCTGAGGAGTGCTAACTCTGGTCTGAGGAGGTCAGTGATGTGTTCTTAGAGAAGATGTAGCTTTATGGTTCCTCAAGATAAATTCATGTTGATATGACTCTTCACCCTCCTCAGACATCTGAATTGGGTTTTAGATTGTAAAGCTCTCAAGAGGTCAGGAATATATTAGATCACTCTAAAACCCTGTGGCCCTTAGAGCCCCATTGCAAGTGAGAGATTGGTTGATATCACCTTGGCATCTGCCTGCCCACTCTCTGTGTGGCTGTGATGGCGAATGTGATCTCTGTGTCACCCAAAGTGTACGAGCATTCTTTAGAGAATTTTCTTGTGGGTCTCTGTGTCAAGAAGAGCAGAACTTAAGGCGGGCGTGGTGATGCATGTCTTTAATCCCAGCACTAGGGAGGCAGGGGTAGGAGGATCGTCGTGAGTTCAAGGCCACCCTGAGACTGCATAGTGAATTCCAGGTCAGCCTGGGCTAGAGGAGACCCTACCTCAAAAAAAAAAAAAAGATAAATAAATAAATACCATCACAAGACTTGCTCATACAATGGATCTAATTGCTGTCCATAAATATGTGGGAACAATCTACTCACATGCTAATGGGCATTTGGGTTATTTTCAGTTTGAGGCTATTGTAATAAAACTGAATATTCATGTATCAAATGAATAAATAAATATATAAAGCAGAACTTTTTTATTTTTGCTTTGCATATACCAGGAAATAAATTTTAGACCACTCCACCCTCTCAGACTTGATTGCTGAAATCTAAACACAAATTTTGGGCCCACACGAAGCAAGTGTGTATTGGATTTTATGTTTTTCCAAATGTACATGTGTATATCGATAAACGATTTTCAAGTGTTCGTTTATGGCTTCATTTTGTGAGTTTTAGTTTTCATTTCACACACATTTTCGTAGGTTCTATGCTCTTGTATCCTGATTTTTTTTTTTAGGACAACATGACAAAAATATGAGGAAATAGATGCTGTTTACTGGCTCGGTGACCTGAGGCATGGTCTTCTCTAAATCTTAGTTTGCTCTTAGGCGATGACCTCTTTGCATTTAGAGGGCCAGATGAACGAGGTCCTGCGTGGACAGCGAGCTTCATGTGAACTAACTGCACTTCCTACCTCGTCATGCCTTGGATAAGCAATAGGTAGGCTGTCCCTCTTGCCCAGGTCTGCTGGCTGGCACATGGCTTTGTGAGAAAGCTCTCTCCACCCTTCCACCCCTGCTCCTGGGCCCACGTCTCCCACACCCACAGACACCAGGCAGCTGTCTCGGCCCGATCTGGACTCACCCCCGGGGGCGCACCTCCACACCTACCACCTCCCCTGGGCGCAGCGCGCGCATCTAGGGCCGGCTCTGGGAATTGCTTCCAAGAGAACCAACTGTGCCACTTTAGACTTCCTCCTGCCCCCTCCGCTGGGTACCCCACTCTGCGCTCTGGCAGGTGGGGGAAGGGTCCCATCAGAGCCCTCTCTGCGCTCTGACAGGTGGGGAAGGGTCCCATCAGACCTCTCTCTGCGCTCTGACAGGTGGGGAAGGGTCCCATCAGAC
>PVHP010032052.1:0-20473 GCA_004024765.1 Zapus hudsonius | reverse complement strand
CTTTCTCCTGACTTTATGCTCTCTTTCCCACTGTCCAGACCTCTGCCCATGCGAGGACTCACTGTCTCTTTGAACTTTCCTTCTTAAAGGCTCTTTGCACTCTGAGACTCCCAGAGACAGAGATTTGCGATGGAGAGGGTACTTTGAACACATTTCTCTCCTTTGCCAGCCTCTTTGGTGTTTCCACAGAACAGAGCAACATGGATCTTAGAATCTCATAGCACTAAACGATTTTATTCAAAGTCATGTGTAAAGCTGGGGAGATGGCTCAACTGGTTGGTTACTTGCTTGCAAAGCCTGCCTGCATAGATTTGATTCCTCAGCATCTGTGTCCAGCCAGACACCAAAAGTACCAAAAGTGTCTGGCATTATTTGCAGTGGCAAGAGACCATGGTGTGTACACACACACACACACACACACACACACACACACACACACACAGAGAGAGAGAGAGAGAGAGAGAGAGAGAGAGAGAGAAATATATTGATAAATCATGTGAACTGAAATGTCCCAGAAAAAGTGATAACCCTATATTAAAACTACTACAAGGTTGATTGACAGATTACAATGTCTGAACTGTGGAGAGTTGGAATATTCCAGATTCAGAGGCAAATTATCTCGGGCTGTCTTCAGTTCTGTTCATCCAGTGTCAACCACTGTGTCTGACCTAACGTTCTTTCACTTATCAGCAAAAAAAATAATCTTTTTTTGGGAAAGTATTAACTCAGCAGACCACTGGTTTCACAAACCTAAAGGCCAGGAGTGCCATCAGCAGAGAGCTGGTTAGGGTCTAACCTTCCTACCTGGTGTTTCTGTGAAGTGTGCCTGTGACATTCCTGTTTCTCTTGTAAAATAGAAAATGGCTAAAACACTTAATTTTTAAAAGAAATAGCTAAAGGTTTGTTTTAAAACTGCTCGCTTGAGTCTCTGGGTGTCATAAGGCCCTGAGATGAGCAGCTGTCTGGAAAGGCAGAATTAAATAACCAACAGCTATTTTAGCTTCTGTGAAATGCTTACGCTATAGGAATGTGGAGAGATAAGAATAACTAAACACCAGACATCTATTCCGGCCTTGGTCTTAGTTTCGCTTATGTGGCTTTTGTAACCTGCTTATACAGACCCTAATCCTTGGACTGGAAATTCCCCAAAGTTGTTTACTCCGGCCTATAAAAGGGTTTGAGTGTCTGCATTCTGGGCCGCCGGTCCCAGTTCTCTAAGTAACTGGTTGACTGCAGTCCGGGTTCAAACCTGCTTGAATAAAATGACCCTTGCTTTTGCTCTGATTTGAGTCTCTGGTGGTTTGTCTTGGGGAATCTTGGACCTTACATTTCTATCCATGTGTCTGGAAGATGCCTTGATTGATGGTTTTCCTGTGTGACTATGAGGTCACTGATTCGCATCCATGTTGGAACTCGTTATTCTTGGTGATGTGAATCCCTGTTCCCACACCACACCATGGTCACTCACACTTGTTCAAGGATTAATTTATTTTCTTTGAGGTGAGAACTGTGTTTTGTGTTGCTACTCACCGACACCATTGGCCTTCCTTCTGAGTGCAGAGCGGGAAGAGCTCTTTAATGAAAAACTCAGCTACTAGAGGTTCAGGTGTGTGGGTGGATGTTGGTGGTGCTTTCTCTCAAAGTGGTTGGGGAGTTAAACTGTGAGTGTATGAATTGTGGGGAGGAAGGAGGGAAGAGGAGAGAGAGAGAGAGAGAGAGAGAGAGAGAGAGAGAGAGAGAGAGAGAGAGAGAACAAAACCGACCAGCTGTAAACCATCCCCACATTGTTTGCTCCCATGGTCATCTAGTGTTTTCCACTGACCACCTGTCTGGAGACTGGGTGTGATGCAGTCACCCCGAGAGATCAGAGAGGTCCCAACAAGGAGGCCAGGAGCCCATATCTGGCTCCTCTTCCCCTCAGGTGTGCACACAGGGCACAGTGGCTCATGGTGGACCAGAGCAGGGGAGGGAGGAAGGTCAGGCGGTCCTGTCACCGGGACAGAATCAGGACAGAAGCAGTTGGAGGTGTCCCTTGTGGTCGTTTCTTTGCTTTTCATCTGTGTTGTGAAACTCTCAGGCACTCAGTGCCCAGCCTCATGGCCTGATGGGGCTCTTGTGGTCACCTTCTGGCTTCTAGGCCACAGTAAGCCTGTGAAATTGTCACCAGGGGACCCAGGGTCTGTTTCTCAGCTTCTTGGTCTCATAGATGAAAGAATTTAACAATGGGTTCAGAAAGTATTGTAGAGTGAGCTTTCCCCTGCAGTCCTGAAGTCACATGGGCCATCATGGAGCCGAGATGACTGGGACCCTGTAGTCATGGCAACCGAGCATCTCCAATAGTGACAGCTATGTCTATGGTCTGTGTGTCTGTGCACGCTCCCAGTGGGGACTGGGACAAGTCCCTGTATTTTCATCTGGAATTCTAGCCTTTAATTTCTTCCCCTCTGGCTGCACGTGGTCTTGGGAGGGGGCAAGTCTTCGGGTTGTAGTCTTCAGGGGTTCTTCACACATGAGGAGGGGCACTGTATTGGTTAGGTTTTGTTGTCAACTTGATCTCTTTAATTATCTTGGGTGGGTCTCTGAGGATGTTCACAGGAAGGCAGCCTCTCAGTAAGCAGGGGGCAGGATGTAAAGAAGTTCAAAGGAGCTGGAAGTAAGCATCCTTTCCTGTGTTCTGTGGGCAGTGCAGGAAGGAAATTCCAGAGACTCAGGAAGCCATTAAGTCTGGGATAGAATTGCAAGACCCCACCCTAGGGCTATATAAAGGTGAAAGAATTCTCTCCTTACCCTCCTACCTGTTTGTTGTTCTGTGTGTGGTGTTGGTGATGGGTTTCTCTCTCTGCTCGGACCTGTGCACAAGGACCAGCCTCTTTCACTTTTATGGAACTTCCCCTGGATCTGTAGCTTGAATAAATCGTTTCCTCCCATAAACTGTGCCTGGTTTGGAGATTCATCCCAGCGGCGTGTGGTTGACTGCTACAGGCACTTTGCAGTAATGCAGCTGTTTTGGGTCACACACGCTTGTAAGTAACTCTTCACCCATATTTCTTTAAGTAGAAACTAACCCCGCACCCATGCTCCTGAGAGACACCTTTATCCATGCTCAGGTCCTCACCTATCACTGCCCAGCCGCCCGCGGAGGTCAGTGATCATATAAATACACACACAGCTTGTGGGTTGATGAAGGTGTGCTTTTTTTATTGTGGGGAACGAGGCAGTATATATAGAACTTCCTGGCCAATCAGAGGGCTAATGGGAAGAACCTGTGCATAACGGCCAACTGAAATCACCACCTGAAACTCATTAAGCTAAGCCCCTCGTGGCAAGCTGTCAGGTGCCATCCTGAGATGAAGCCAGGGGGTGCCTCCAAAGGCCCCCAAAAGCTTTCGCCCCTGACACTCACCCATCCTCCCAGTCAGCAAGCCAAATAAACCCTTTGATCCTCTAAGCTAGACTCGGGTAAGCTCTTTTCTTTGTGTGTCGTCGCTCTGTATGGGATAAATAGATGTTTGTTCACATCTCCCCAGGAAAAGCCACACAACAGAAGGGAACTCAAAGAAGATGCAGTGGAGTTCCAGAGGGAACCCCAGGCAGGCAAAGATGGAGGGCTCGACAGCTGCCCGGAGGAGGAAGAGGAGAGCTGTGTGAGAACCCAAGAAAGTGTGCAGGTTCCCCAGTGGGTCTGCAGAGATCCAGAAGAGGAGAGGACAGGAGAGGGGAGAGAACTGGGTACGTGGGGTTTCAGCAGGTGCTTGGGGGAGGGAACTGGAAAAGGCCAGGAGGCTTACTCTGAGCCTAAACAGAAAGTGGACAGGCTCTGGGAGCTCCGCAGCCAGGGGAGGCTTTGGTGTAGGAAGACATGTCCCATTCAGGGACGGTGACTCCTCCCTTTTTCTCCCTTGTGCTTAGGGGCTTTGTGTTTCTTTACGTGTTTTTGGTATAGGATTGTTTTCTATAAGTTGTGAAAGAGGAGTTCTCTGTGTGAGTGTCTGATGTGTGTGCTCCTGTGTGTTTGTGTATGTGTGTGTGTGTGTGAGAGAGAGAGAGAGAGAGTGCTAGAAAGAATAAGAGAGAGAGAGAAAGAGAGAGAGAGAGAGAGAGGGTGGGGGAGGCCAGAGGACAACCTCACTGTTGTCCACCTATTTATAAAATCATCTTTATTGTTAATAATTAGATACGTTGTATGAGCAGATCTTGGGATGGTACCCCCATTTCCTTCCTCTTTGTCACCAACCCACTGGGACCCTCCTCAGTGGGCATACTGGATCAGTTCATGGGATAGGGGGTCATGAATTGCACAAGAGGTAGCCAGTTTTTTTCCTCCTTTGTGCATTGTTGATGAGGGAGGCCATGTCTCTGGATATTCTCCCCCACCATGGCTCTTACATTCTTTTTTTAAAAAATATATATTTATTGTCCATAATGAGTTACATTATTTAGTGGGCTCTTACATTCTTTAACCCCCCCTTCCACTCACTTCCCTGAGTCATGATGGGTGAGTTTTAAGTCTGCTTTACTATTGAGATCTTAAGTATCTCTGGACTTCTGCTTTGAGTTCTGTTGGGTTTCGTTGGTGTCTGTCTCCATTGATCTCTCCTGGCTTATCTGACTTGCTGTGGTGATAGGTCTCTTGTTTATCTCCCCACTTTCTCATAGGTTTCATTTGAGCCCTGTAGGATAGACCAGGGGTGGTTCATCTCCTGACAGGATGTCAGCCATCATCCATATCTTGTTGGGCCCACCTCTTTTTGAGGTTGGACCTCTCATTGGCACCCATTAGGCTAGCCTGACTGGCCCGTGGATTGTTCTACCTCAGCCTCCTCAGCACTGGGCTAACTGGAGCTCACAACCACCCCTGACATTTTAACTCGGGCTGGGGGATTGAATTCAAGTCTGTTTGCTTGGGAGACAGCACTTTATCCACTGAGCCGTGTCCCATCCTTGAGACTTCTTCTGAAATGTAGGCGTGGCCTTGTCTGTTGCTTTAATGGGAAGGATATTGTAAACCACTGACCACGTAAAGGGGCCCTGCCACCGTGAACAAACATATGTGTCAGAGGACGTCCACATACTTGTATCCATGTTCTCCAAGGCTGGTCCCTGACACGGGAGACACCTGCTATTGTGCATCAGAAAGGAAGCTACCGGGCTGGAGATATGGCTCAGCGGTTAAGGCACTTGTCTCCAGTGCCTGAGGCCCCCGGTTCAATTCCCCAGGACCCACATAGGCCAGATCCACAAGGTGGTGGCCTTGGTGCTCTCTCTCTCTCTCTCTCTCACACACACACACACATCATCTATCTCCTGTATCTCTCTGCTTAAAAATGAATAAATAAAATATTTTAGAAAGGAAGCTAGCGACCACCGAACATCAGGCCATGTCATTTGTGTTGGAGGCCTGCTGGCATGGTGGTATTCACATTTATAAACCTTGGTTTCTCCATTTGAATGGGTAAAAGAAAGGGATTTAACCAGGCCAAGAAGACCTTGTTCAAGTCCATTGGCTAAGATTAAACAGGGGAGAGAGGAGGAACTGGGCCGAAGCAAAAAGTTGGCAAGATTTCTGGGAGGAGTTCTCCCAGAAATGATCTCAAGTGAGCAATGTCCACGTACTGGGGTCTCCCCAGCCTCCCTGAGTCATGTGTATAGACCAGTCTTAACCCCCATCCTACGGCTGGAACAGCAATCCCACTGAGGAGGGCCCCCAGCGGGTTGGGGACAGGGAGGAGGGAAATGGAGGTACCATCACAAGACTTGTTCATACTATGGACCTGATTATGAACAATAAATAAGTTAAAAAAAGAAACTATTGTTGAGAAACATTTACTGTTTCTGTCGATACCAAGGAAGAGCCACTAGGTATCACCCACCTGCAGGTGCCTGACTAGATCCTAAGGGTGTGGCTGCCATTCCGACATCTTGAGAAGGTCTCTGAAGTACAACAGCTGGGCACTGCCGGTCCCTTGCCATCTCCGAAGCTTCCCAGACTCCCGCCTCCATTTGGCAGACAGACGGACAGATTCTGGATTTTTCTACCTTTGGCCTCCTGTGATCCCCCCTCTCATATGTGCTCTGGCCCTTCCTCGTGTAGCATCCTCATTCTCCGTTGTGGTCATGTTTATATTGTACCAATCTTGCTAAAACCAGAGACTTCGTAAGCAGATGGTCTGCCTACAGATTTTCTTGCCGAGACAAGCAAGCCTGGGAAGGAAAAGAAGAGAATGTGAGACAGAAACTCCAGATCTGCTGCAGTTGAAGGCATGGCCGTAAACATCTCTTTATGTTTAATAAAACTAGGAACTGTAATGGTGCAGACAATGGTTCTCTGAATCCAGCCAAGACTGCCAGAATTACAGACACTGTCAGGAGAAGGCTACCCTTCTGCATGAATTTAAGGGCAGGTGAAACCATCAGAGAACATTGAGACAAGGTGTTAAGTGAGGAGCTCACAGCTAGCCTGGAAAGCCTGGTATTCCAGGGGGACAGACACTGTGGTCACTCAAATCTCATCAAAACTTAAATCCAGGGGCTACAGAGAATTCTATGCTAAATTAGTTTTCTAACACACCGCCAAGGCTCAGGGAAGATCGTCGTAGAGGGCAGAAAGATTTGAAGCACCAAGGGTGGGAAGGATTAGCTTGAGGCACGATCCCCTTCCCCCTAGCAGAGACTGACCATCACCCAACGGTGACTACCAGTAACCCCATGAGAAGGGCCCTCAGTGGAGTGGGGGTGGGGAAGAGGGGATATAAGAATATAGTTTTATTATTATTTTATTTTATTTTATTTTATTTTTTTATTATTATTTTTTAAATATTTTATTTATTCCTTTTCAAGCAGAGAGAGAGAGAGAGAGAGAGAGAGAGAGAGAGAGAGAGAGAGAGAGAGAGAGAGAGAGAGAAAACCAGGGCCACCACCTTGTGGCTCTGGCTTATGTGGGTCCTGGGGAATTAAACCCAGGTTCTTAGGCACCGGAGGCAAGTGCCTTAACCGCTGATCCATCTCTACAGCCCAAGAATATAGTTTTGAAAACAATAAAATAATCATAATAAAAAGCAGCGAGGAGGGCTTTCTGGAAGCTGGCCAGCGAAACAGGCTGGAAGATCATCGGGTCAAGGTCACAGTGGGGACCAGCCTCTCCACATTTCCTCCTTGGCCATTTGGATAAGCAGGTTATCACTCAGCTGTCAGCCTGTCTTCTGGTATCACATTTTTCTTCTCTATTTCTGACAATGTTCACACTTACAGCTTCCCCATTCTGCCTCGGTACTGACACCTCATTTCTTTGTATTGCCTTCTGAGTAATTACTTTGGCTCTATTTTCTAAACACCAATTATCTCCTAGGAACTGCCAAGCTCAGCAATGAACTATTCTATTAACTGCAAAAAACAGTCAATGACTCTAATTTCTATTTTTTTTGCCCCCACCGTATCTCATTATTATTTCTTTATCATGCCTGACCCTTAAATTTTGGATTTAATTTTGGATTTTAATTTGGATGTAGTCACCTTCTTGAAAACTTGATCAAGAGCAGCAGCTGGGAGGGAGGTTTTTATTTTGGCTTTCAGTCTCGAGGAGACGCTCCATGAGGGCAGGGGACAGCTTGGCATGAGCAGAGGCTGGACATCACCTTGGCCACTGTCAGGGCGAAAGCCTTTGGGGGCCTCTGGAGGCCCCCCCTGGCTTAGTCTTGGACGGCACCTGACAGCCTGCCAAGAGGGGCTTGGCTTCATGAGTTTCAGGAGGGAGTCCTGATTGGCTATTTGCACATCGTGCCCACAGGTTCTTGTCACAGACCAATAAATAGCTCCCTGATTGGCAAGGAGCTCTCTCTATAGATTCTGTAGCCTATCTGCAGGAGGTAAGATAGATGAAGAGATATGAGCAATGAGGAATGAGGTAACAGGTATGGGGTATGAGCAATGAGATCTGAGAGAGCAATAAAGAGAGAATGCGCATTCTTCCACCCATACGTGGTGTATGTGTGTTTGTGTGTGTGTTTTTATCATTGCCCCTGCGGGTAGTGGGCAGTGACAGGCCACAGTGGGTGGAAGGCAAGAGAGCGAGCCAGAGTCTAGCAAGGGGGAGCTGTATAAGACCCCAGAGCCCACGCTCAGCAATGCACCTCCTCCAGCAGGACGCCCCCCAAATTGCCATCAGCTTGGGGACCAAGCATTCAAAACACATGATTTTATGGGATCATCTGATTTTAAGTCACCACACTTCCATTACTTCTTCAGACCCTGCTGGAGTCACAAAGCACCCGACCAAAATCAGCCGATGGGAGGTAAGGGTTTATTTTGGTTTACAGAATGGAGGGGAAGCTCCATGATGGCATGAGCAGAGGCTGGACATCACCTCCTGGCCAACGTCAGGTGGACAATAGCAGCAGGAGAGTGTGCCAAATACTGGCCAGGGGAAGCTGGCTAGAACACCCATAAGCCCTCCCCAACAACACACTCCCTCTAGGACATTGCAATTCCCAAATTGCCACAAGCTGGGGACCTAGCATTCAGAACATATGAATTTATGGGGGACACCTAAAGCAAACCACCACAGACATTTATTGTAAAAACCCTTTTCAATGTTTTATTATCATTTTTTGGCTGTGAATTCTCTCACTGTTTGCACTATTTAAAATGGAACTTCCAGCTGGAGAGATGGCTCAGCGGTTAAGGCACTTGCCTCCAGTGCCTAAGGCTCCAGGTTCAATTCCCCAGGACCCGCATAAGGCAGACCCACAAGGTGGTGGCCCTGGTGCGATCTCTCTCTCTCTCTCTCTCTCTCTCTCTCTCTCTCTGCTTGAAAATGAATAAATAAAATATTAAAAAACATAAAATGGAACTTCCTATTTGCTTTCTCATTTTGTCTGTGATCTCATCTTCTGTGGGGATTTTCTTCCTCGGGTTTCTAACGGGAGGTAGTTTTTACATTAACTTTTCCACTTGGGGCTTCATATTCAATTAAGTGGTAGAGAAAAGATGGTGAGAATTTGGGGGCAAATTTTGTGTTTTGAGTTCTTAAGGTTGATTTCTGCCTAAAAATTTCCAAAGTATCAACACAGCCTGTCCACTTAGAGCCAGTGACAACCTTCCTTCCTTCCTTCCTTCCTTCCTTCCTTCCTTCCTTCCTTCCTTCCTTCCTTCCTTCCTTCCTTCCTTCCTTTCTCTCTCTCTTTCTTTCTTGGCTGGTTTGGGAAGTATTGATTCCTTTTTGGCTTCTGGATTTGTACAAGAAGCAGTCTAGCTCTTACCCAGGAAGAGCCTGTAGTTTTAATTAGTCCTTAGATAAAAATCAAAACAAAGCAAATAAACAATAAAACAATCTTAGGCTTCCAAAGCCTGCATCAGCTGGTTGGGCTTCAATCGAGACTTACCGATCTTGGTTTTCAGTTCATTTTTTATTGCATCATCTGGATAGTTCCCTTTTCTTTCCTTTTTTAAAAAAATATATATTTATTGTCCATAATGAGTTACATTATTTAGTGGGCAACAATGCGTTGTTATCCCGAATTCCCCAATTCCCCCCTCCCCATCCCCGATCAGTTGGATATCCTCCTCCGTGGGCTGTCTGGATTAGTCCTTGTGGCAGGGGATCCTGGAGCTTGGATGAGTATTGAACTATTTTCATATCAAATTAGTAGTTTATATTTCATTTCAACATTTCTTGCTCTCCTGGCAGGAGGTGGCTTTCAGGACTCTCACAGTCAGATGCCCAAATCTTCGGAAGTTCCAATTTCCCAGGCAAGTGGGATTGGGATGCCATAAGCTTTAACAGGATTTTCTCAGTGTTAGGAAAAACTTGGCAGGAAGTGGGAGTAATAATAGTAGGCCTGTGTTTCTCCATTTTCAACTCAGAAATCAATGAATACATAGGAGTTGTAAACTTTTTCTATATAATGATTATCCTATTATAAAAAGCCTTCTGAAGGTGATATGTCACAATAAGTCACAGTTCTGTTAAGTCAAGAATGCTCAATAAACTGCTCCTTTTTTTGAAGTATTCAGGAATTTAATTTTTTTAAAATATAAATTTATTGTCCATAATGAGTTACATCATTTAGTGGGCAAACCATGCGTTGTCATCCCGAATTCCCCAATTCCCCCCCTCCCCATCCCTGATCAGTTGGATATCCTCCTCCGTGGGCTGTCTGGATCAGTCCTTGTGGCAGGGGATCCTGGATATCCTAGTACTCAGCCCGGTCTTCCTGGCCCTTTTAATCATATATTAGTAAGTTTTAATTTTCTGTGAGAAAACATCTGCACAAATACACTTTAAAGAGGAAAGGTTTGTTTCGGATGATCACTTTGATCCATCATTGACTCCACTGCTTACAGCCAGAGGAAGTGAGGCAGAACATCATGGTAGCAGGAGTGTGTGGTAGAGCACGGCTCTCTTCATGATGGACCTGGTCCTGAGGCCTCTCTTCCAACAGTGCCTCCATCTAAGACAAAACAATTGAAAGGCTCTGGGCTGGCCACAAGCAACACCAGGATGGAGGTAGACAAAGCACCCAGTGCAGTGACTTTCTCTGGATATCCTCCTCCGTGGGCCTCTGGATCAGTCTTGGTGGCAGGGGACCATGGACAGCTCATTCTTCAGCCGGGCTCTCATGACCCAAGTGTGTTGTTACTGAGGGGTGCCCAGTCTCTGATATTCTCCCCCACCACGGCTCTCACAATCTTTCCTTAGTCATGAGTATCTTCTCAATTAAAATTGTACCTGACCTAGTAGGACGGAAGCTTTCAATATTTAATTTATTAGTTAAAAAAATCCACAAAGTAAATGATTATAATGTAATCTTAGTGAATAAATTAAATCTAATTTTGGAAGATGTCTTCATGTACTTTTATTATTTTTATTTTTATTTTATTTTATTTAATTTTTTAAATTTATTGTCCATAATGAGTTACAACATTTAGTAGGCAAACAATGAGTTGTTATCCCCAATTCCCCACTGCCCTCCCCTCCCCACTCCGCTGGATAACCTCCTCCATGGGTCGTCTGGATCAGTCCTTGTGACAGGGGACCATGGAGAGCCTAGTATTCAGCCAGGTCCTCCTGGCCATGCCTCTGGATCATCTCCCCCACCACGGCTCTCACAATCTTTCCTTAGCCCATGAGTATCTTCTTAATTAAAATTGTACCTGACCTAGTAGGACTGAAGCTTTCAATATTTAACTCATTAGTTAAAAAAATCCACAAAGTTAATGATTATAATGTAATCTTAGTGCATAAACTAAATCTAATTTTGGAAGATGTCTTCATGTACTTTTAATGGTCTCAAGCAATGAACTGCGATTTGGAAACTGAAGTTTATGAAACAGATTTTTCTAAATCGTTCTCGACTCTTAAAACTCCATCATCACACGGTCATAACACGCTCATTTCATTACTCTTGGCAGAAACGTAAAGTTCATTTTGTCAACTAGCTCCTAATAAAACCCACACAGGTATGTGGAAAGTTTCTGATTGTTCATTTACTATGATTATTTTCTGGGCGTTTATTTCTCAACACATCCCACTCAGAGGTAGGAGGAAACATACTTTTCCAGGCCAAGGGAGGGAGAACTCAGGATTTTTTGGGAAAAAAAAAATCCCCTTTTGTGAAACAACATTTTTTTTTTTTCATGGAAGGACTTCTCTTTCAGGAAATTGTAGTAGGATTGTCAAGAAAAGACATTTCCTGGAAACACATTAATAAGGACGTCATTCGGAGCTGCGGTGGTGGTCTGGCTCATCCCGTCTCCCGCCGTGTCTCTGCCCTTATTTCACAAATTCATTTGGGGCAAATCTTTGCAGAGTTATTCCAAACCTGTTAATTAACATTTATATCACAGAGGCTCTTGCTGCAAAGTCAACTTCTAAGCTCCTTCTGGAAGTTTGTAAATTTGCCTTTGTTATGAAAAAAGTAATTTTTCCTTCTTTCTCTTTTTTTGGTGTGTTAATTGCTAGGAAATAAATGTTCAAGCGAGTGTGTTGGATGGCTGAGGATCTTAGCAGGTTTGCATTTATTAATAATACCTATTGAATCAGTTGGTGCCTGGAAATCTGAGAGACAAGCTCCTGATTGTAACTGTATTATAATACATTTTCTACTTCAAGGTCAAATCCTTACAGCAAAGTCGGATGAAACTTACTAGAGAAAGTAGGAAACTAGGGCTTTGGGTTTTCTGTAAGGGTAGTCTCCCAAAACCTGGACTTAAAAGAACATGCTAGAAGGCAGACTGGACAGAATGCAATAAGCCCAAGGCAGAGCCTGGGAATATATACTAAAAAAGGGGAAAAAAATACGCATGATGAGTCTGATGTAGGTAGTCTTCAGGCCCTAATAACAGAAGTCCCACGTGTACAGCTCTATGATTAAAAAAGAAAAACCTTTTATTTATTTGTGTGTTTGTGTGTGTGCATCAGGGTCTCTTACTGCTGCACACCTGAAGCTCGTATGTGTGCACCACTGTGTACATCTGGTTTTTCTTCTCCATGGGAACTGGGGAATTACACTTCAGCCATCAAGCTTTGTGAGCAAGTGCCTTTAACCACTGAGCCATCTCCCCAGCCCTCAACTTTATGATTTTTTAAAAAAATATTTTAACTACTTAATTTGAGAGAAAGTGAGAAAGAAGCAGAGAGAGAGAGAGAGAGAGAGAGAGAGAGAGAGAGAGAGAGAGAGAGAGAGACAGAGAGAGGCAGAGAGAGTAAGGGCCTCCAACCACTGCAAACAAACTCTAGACACATGCACCACTTTGTGAGTACTGGGAATTGAATCTGGGTCCTTCTGCTTTGCAGGCAAACACCTTAACCACTAAGCCATCTCTCCAGCCCCAACTTTATGATTTTTTAAATATATATTTATTGTCCATAATGAGTTACATTATTTAGTGGGCGATGAGTTGTTATCCCCAGTTCCCCGATGCCCCGCCTCCCCATCCCCAATCAGCTGGATATCCTCCTCCGTGGGTCGTCTGGATCAGTCCTTGTGGCAGGGGACCCTGGATGGCCTAGGACTCAGCCCGGTCCTCCTGGCCCAAGTGTGTTGTCACTGAGGGGTGCCATGCCTCTGGACAGTCTCCCCCACCACGGCTCTCACAATCTTTCCGCCCCCTCTTTCGCTCAGTTCCATGAGTCGTGGTGGGTGAGTATTAAGGCTGCTTTAATGTTCCAACTTTATGATTTTTAATAGTAACTTGTCACAATGCAAATTTCTGTTTACTTAACAATTATTAATGTTATTATTCTAGCTGTCTCTGATCTCATGCAGAACCCCAGTATTTTAAACAACAGTTATCACTCAATTTAGATACCAAAGTCCTCATCATAGGTGTCTTTATGTATGTGTATTTAAATTATGTAATTATAAACTTCAACAAAACAAATTCCCTCTGAGATGTAATACATTTAGTCCCACCTATTTCAAATTTAGGAAGCAATATTAAAGCAGACAGAAAAGTCTTAATGAAGCCTGGGGAGGGGTGGGTATGGGAAGGGACGGACCTAACCTGTTGGCTGTGAGCTCCACGGTGCACACGGATACCAAAGTTCTCATCCAAAACGCTTTCCTATTAGCCTTTAAGTAAGATTTTTATCTAGCTCTGGCTCAGTCAGAGGCTGAAACCAGAGGAGTTTAAAAAGCAACTCATCTTTGAAGGTCAAGCCCCTAACAGCGCCTTAATTAGCTTGCAGAATGTCTTACATTTGAAAAAGCTATGTCAAAGGAACACTTTTTTCCTTTTTCATTTTTTTGGGGGGGCAGTTTGCTCATGTGGGCAAACGAGATGATTAAGTGTCTTACACATGAAGCATAACTAAAAGAAAACACAATTTTTGTCTATTAATAGCGCTTTTTTTTGAAATGCATTTTTGTTTTGTTTTTTTTCTTTTATATTTTATTTATTCATTTTCAAGCAGAGAGAAAGAGAGAGAGAGACAGAGAGAGAGAGAGAGAGAGAGAGAGAGAGACAGAGAGAACGAGAGAGAACCAGGGCCACCACCTCGTGGGTCTGGCTTATGTGGGTACTGGGGAATTGAACCCAGGGCCTTAGGCACTGGAGGCAAGTGCCTTAACAGCTGAGCCATCTCTCCAGCCCCTATTAATAGCACTTTTGATGGTGTGTGTGTGTGTGTGTGTGTGTGTGTGTCTATCTGTCTGTCTGTCTGTCTGTGTGTTTTCCCATCCCTGTCTAATTCTCTGGACACCAACTGGGTTTGACATTTATTACCAGGACTGAACGGACACCCCCCCAGGTTAAGGACTCAGGGACTCAGTCTCACAAATAGTAGCCTGTCCCTCACTTTAGATGCTAAGGTCCCTGGTTGTTGCTTCTAGTTCAGGAACCTTGCCAGAATTTAAGAGCCTAAGTCTCTGTTTGGCTAGACAGAGCCCAGACTAGGCTGAGCGACCCATCCCCATACACCAGAAAACGGGAGGATTAAGGGTGGGAAGCAGAGAAAGGGGATTTAACCTTTGTGCTTTGGGGAAGAGAAACACAAAAAGGGGTATGGTGACACCAGGTCTTTATTTCAAGTATTGACAAGAGCTTAGGATTTAAATTTGAAAAATTACAGCCATGGGAAAGAGGTAGACATAATTAAGCAACCTCAGACAAAGTGCGATGACTCTGATCTTTGTCTCAGATCCAGTCCTGCAAAGAAGTTTTGACCCCTACCATCACCTGAGGGAGTCAGGCAGGTTCCTATAAAATGATTGCTTCTGTCCCAGTGTGTAATCGAGCATAAAAAATTGCTCCTCCCCAGTGTGCGTGTGAGTGTGTGGTCTCTTTTTCAAGGCTTTGCTGTTCTTGGAACCCAAGGTGATCACATACTAGGATGGTGACTTATCTCTGATCCTTCAGCCTTGGAAGGAGACGAGATAGTCTGCGTAGACACTGAATGATCAACACGCTGTGGTGGTTTCAACGTTAACTGTTGCCGTAGACTCCTGTGCTTGTATACTTGCTCCTCAGCAAAGGTTGTGGCTCCTTTAGGAAGTGGAGCCTTGCTGAAGTAAGTGTGTCACTGGGGGCGGGCATGGAGGTGTTCCAGCTTGACCTGGCTTGGTGTTCTCTGTCTCTCTCCTTCCTTCCTACTGATGTGATGATGTGCCACCCACTTCCTTCTCCTGCCATGCATTCCCGGCCATGATGGACTTCACACTCTGGAACTTTTTTTTTTTTAAATGGAAATTTTCTAGTTTATTGCTCAAAGTATAATTTTATTCTTAATTGATAAACCTGTATTTTTTTTCTTTATTGTTCATAATGAGTTACATTGTTTAGTGGGCCAACCATGAGTTGTTATCCCCAATTCCCTGTCGTCCCCCTTCCCCATCCCCAGTCAGCTGGATATCCTCCTCCGTGGGCCGTCTGGATCAGTCTTTGTGGTAGGGGACCATGGAAAGCTCATTCTTCAGCCAGGCTCTCATGACCCAAGTGTGTTATTACTGAGGGGTGCCAAGTCTCTGCTATTCTCCCCCACCACGGCTCTCACAATCTTTCCCCCACTCTTCCGCTCAGTTCCCTCAGTCGTGGTGGGCGAGTATTGAGGCTGCTATGGTGTTGTAAGCTTAGGGTTTTTTGTGTCGAGATTCGTTGGTTTCTGTCACACTGGCTTATCTTTTGTTGATTGAATGGCTATGGCTGTGGATCCCTTGTACATCCAATCATTCTCTGTGGGGTTCCATATGGATCCTCCACCATATGACTGTGGTGGCTCATCTCTTGCCAGGATCTCAGTTTCCTGCCTGCAATCGGTTGGTAGGGTTATATGGGCCACAGCTCCCTTGCTGTATCCTGAAACTTAAAAAAAATATTTTATTTATTCATTTTCAAGCAGAGAGATACAGGAGATTGATGAGAGAGAGAGAGGAGAGAGAGAGAGAGAGAGAGGAGAGAACACACCAGGGCCATCACCTTGTGGATCTGGCCTATGTGGGACCTGGGGAATTGAACCGGGGGCCTTAGGCACTGGAGACAAGTGCCTTAACCGCTGTGCCATCTCTCCAGCCCCACCCTCTGGAACTATAAGCCAAAATAAACTCCTTTCTTCCCTCTGATGCTTCTGGTGTTTGTCCCAGCAATGAGAAAGTCGATGCTGTGAAAGCCTAAATAAGGACAAGCAGGAGCCTGACCTGTGACAGTGAAGGAGAGACGTAGACACAGAAAGAAGGCGGCTTTCTTTCTGCATCCAGTTACCCTGTGGGTCCGGTGAGGAGCTAGTGTTTGGTGACCAAAGCAGCCATTCTGTGCCTGTTATACTTTTGGTTAATCTGATTTAGATCAAGCTTTCCAGCAACACCCCCAGACTTAATAGTTTGTTGGGATGGCTCACAACCTCATCGAAACAGTTACCATACATTTGTTAGCTGGTTCTTTACAAAAGAAAAATTTAAAGGACATAGATGAAAAGCTAGGGAAAGAAGACATAGGTCGAGGTCTGGAGGGTCTGAAAGGCAGAGTTTCTGTGTCTGTGGAGGTGAGGTACACAAGCCTCCCGGCCTGTGGGTGTGCTCGCCAATTTAGAAGCCCAGGAAATCTCTTTGTTGAACCGTTTTGTAGAATTTCATCTGTAGCCCCTTCCCCTCCTCTTCCTGGAGGCTGGTGGTTGGGGTTGAGAAGCAGTTTACCTTCTCATTGCTGGGACACAGCACCTGTCTAGAAGCAGATGTGGGAGGAAAGGACTTGTTTCAGCCTGCGGTTTCGTGGGGAAGTTTGGTCACGTTGGGGAAAGCATGGCGGAGTTGGCAGCTAGGTGTCACATGGCGTCAAAGCAGCAGGAAGGAGTCATCAGAGCATCGGGGCAAACCTTGAATGTCCAAGTAGGCTGGAATATGACACCTCCTCCAGCAAGGCTCCGTGCCCCAAAGACTCGACTACCTTTATAAATTTCTTGCAGCTGTATCACTGCCTGTCGCCCGCAGAGGGCAGTGATCATACAAATACACACACACACACACACACACACACCGCTTGTGGGTTGACGAATGTGTGTCCCGGGTTTTGGCACCACTTGTCCCTGCCCACCGCCCATGGGGGCCATGATAAAAACACACACACACACACACAAACACACATACAACACACATGGGTGGAAGAATGTGCATTCTCTATTGCTCTGTTTCAGATCTCATTGCTCATACCCCATACCTGTTACCTCATTCCTCATTGCTCATATCTCTTCATCTATCTTACCTCCTGCAGATAGGCTACAGAATATATATAGAGAGGTCCTTGCCAATCAGGGAGCTATTTATTGGTCTATGGCTAGAACCTGTGGGCACGATGTGCAAAGAGCCTAATCAGGACTCCGTCCTGAAACTCATGAAGCCAAGTCCCTCTTGGCAGGCTGTCAGGTGCCGTCCAAGTCCAAGCCAGGGGGTGCCTCCAAAGGCCCCCAAAGGCTTTCGCCCCTGACACAGCTGAGGCACCCTAAGGGCCTTATTCTAATTCACTTTCTTTGGACCTCATGAGCTTTGGGTTTAAGGGAGGATTGGGGCCAGAAGCAGGAGTATAAAAGGGCCACATTAGAATTGATTAGAGTCTCTTAGAAAATCACAAGGACTCTGAAGCCGGTGTAAAGGGAGGGAGTGTGGCAGAAAACAAATAGAGTCTGCTATAGTGTGGTGGTCACATCCATTCACGTCCTATAATTTTAGGTAATTCTTATGCTTCTGGATTTTCTTTTCTTTTCTTCTTTTTGGTTTTTTGAGGTAGGGTCTCACTCTAGCTCGGGCTGACCTGGAATTCACTGGATTCTCAGGCTGGCCTCGAACTCAGCGATTCTCCTACCTCTGCCTCCTGAGTGCTGGGATTAAAGGCGTGCGCCACCACACCCGGCTTGCTTCTGGATTTTCTGCTATCAGAAATGGTGATAAGAGAGATGAAATCTTACCAGAAAGGTGAAGTCGGTTCCAGAAGCACAGGATTGATGACAGGAACTGGCTACCAACTTTCAGGGCGACTTACAGTGGCTTTTATTTCTGAAGGCTATTTTAATAGTGCCCTAGTTCTGTTTGATTTCTTTCCTCTGAGTCCTTTCTGATTGTGCAAGGTTGGCCTTCAGTTCTTATTATTTAAATTAAGAAAACATTTTCTGTTGAAAGCCCTGTTCAGTAAAATAATTGCTCTGTTAACACAGAGAGCAATGGGCAGGTGACCAGACACGTTCACACTCAGGCTTCAATTATCACATGAGTGACCTCTCATGGCTTCAAAGATATCCGCGGAGAGAAGGCCCCGTTTGGTATCGGACCAGCTGCCTAACCTCTCTGTCCTTCCTTTTTTCCCCCCTCAAATGAAACAAGTAGATCAGGCTTACCGTTCCCTAGGATCCTTTCTCCTCAAATAATCTATTGATCCTAGACTTGTACTTTTTTATTCATTTAATGTGGTATTGAATTTTCTAATTTTTTCTCTCATCGATCCTAGGTAAAGTTACTTACTACTTGCCATTTAATGCATTTGATTCAAAGTAGGAGAATGTAGTGTAGACGTATAAGGCATGAGAAACTATAGATAAACATCCACGTAGCTCATCAGCTATCACAGAGTTTTATGTCAATCGTGGTTATTCTTTTTTTTAAATATTTTATTTATTCATTTTCAAGCAAAGAGAGAGAGAGAGAGAGAGAGAGAGAGAGAGGAGAGAGAGAGAGAGAGAGCACCAGGGTCACCACCTTGTGGGTCTGGTTTATGTGGGTCCTGGGGATTTGAGCCCGGGGCCTTAGGCACTGGAGACAAGTGCCTTAACCGCTGAGCCAGCTCTCCAGCCCAATTGTGGTTATTCTTTTGCAGAGTTGCAGGGCGATAACTCTGATTATTAACACATTGTGCTCTTGCTCCTATAAGCTGAGATGGTTGAGTACCGGGAGAGGGGCTCCATGGTTATAGCACTCATACAAGAATGAGTACCGAGTTCAGATCCCTGGAGCCCAAAGAAAGCTAGGCGCACCATGTTAGCATCTGTAATCACGGCATGACAGGGTGAGGAGGGAGGTGGAGACAGGAGAATACTCTGGAAGTTTGTGGGCCAGCTATCCTGGTGAACAGAGTGACAAACAGTGAAACAAGAGACCCTGCTTCAGGGGCTGGAGAGATGGCTCAGTGGTTAAGGCACTTTCCTCCAGTGCCTAAGGCCCTGTGTTCAATTCCCCAGGACCCACATAAGCCAGACCCACAAGCTGGTGGCCCTGGTGTGCGCGCTCTCTCTCTGCTTGAAAATTAATAAATAAAATATAAAAAATTTTAAAAAAAAAGAGACCCTACTTCACACAAGGTGGAAGGTGAGGAATGACACCCGAAGCTGTCCTCTGACCTCCACGGAGTGATGTGTGTGTGTGCCCACGTGTATACACACACACACACACACACACACACACACACTCACACACAAAACTAATGGATTACAGGCTGCATTCAGTGATTATTACGTGCGCTGTGTTTGTCCCAAGTAGTGTTGGTAAAGATTCAGTCCTGAGCTGGGGCATCTGATCTCCAGCTCCTTGTAGTAATCCTGTCTGCGTCTCTTTTTATACATCAAGTCTGCTTTGATCATTACATCACCTGCCTGACAGCTTGAAAAGTGAAAACACACAGAAACCAGATCTCAGGGCTGGGGAGAAGGCTCAGTGGTTAAAGGCACTTGCTTGCAAAGCCTGCCAGCCTGGGTTGAATTCCCCAGCACCCACATAAAGCCAGAGCCCCCCACCTTTCAAAGGGAATCTTCTCTGGTGATGACAGTGGGCTGTATTTGCACTTTAAATGTGATCAATGTGGCTGAGAACCAAATTATGAAAGTTTAAAAATCTAACTTAATTTCAATTTCCATTTTCAAGGGCCTCCTGCAAGAGGGGAGGGCGTGGTCACACGGGGCTCAGGTGCTGAAGAGCCTGTGTGGGCTGTTCATTTCTGGACAACCAGTAGCCCAAGCTAACTTTGCTCACAAGTTCAGTGGGCCAGCAACCTAGACAAGTCAGAGTCCACAGGGGGTGCTGGGGTCTTCTTGGGGAAGTTTTAGATGGTGAGGTTTCTAGGCAGCATTGGCTGGGACCATCCCACCAGGCTCCATCAGCCTCTTACGGGTGGGTCCTGCGTCCTCCTCACTGTCCCAGGGAGAACCAGCCTCCACCACAGTAGTGTTGGGAATCGCTGTTAACAAAACAGCAGCAGGACGGTCTTACAGGACCTGGGCTGTGCTGGCTGAGTGAAGAGATTAAGGGAACTGGAACTGTTGTTTTCTCCTCCAGGGACGCCGTTGGCCTCCGCAGAGGGAAAACAGAGAAGTGGTGGGAGCCGAAGAGAGCTGTCCACTGTCCGCTGTCTCAGGGCTGGGGTCCACAGAGCTGGGGGGATGGCGCAGGGGGATCCGGTGGGACACAGAGGCGAGCAGATGTGTATTGTATATCCACGTGGTTCTTTATTCAATTGGGGGAATTTACATTTATAGGAAAAAGGGGGTCAGGGGGATGGGGAATGGGGA